>JAVKLA010000002.1:33922520-34055750 GCA_034782735.1 Sagittarius serpentarius | reverse complement strand
TACCAGCACCAAGGCTTCAGCTGCTTCTTCTTCTTACGGCCCATGACGGCGGCGCCCCCGACCTACACAGAAAAGAGATAGCCGAGTTCTTCCCTCCTGAGCCGCAACGCCCACACCAGCCTCTCCACGGAGGCGAGCGAAGCAGACACAAAATGGCCGCCACCGTCTCTCCTGGCGCCACCGCCTCGGAGCTCCCAGCCTGCACCGCGGCGTGACGGGAGGAGGGGGTGTCCACGTGACGGGCTCCCGGCCGTCCCCACCGCCTCTTGGGCTGTCCCATCGTGCCTTGCGGTGGCGCTTGGCCGCCATTTTGTTTGGGTTGCCGCTGTGTCAGGCGGCTGAGTTGTTTGAAGCAGCTGGTTGTGTTTCTCGTCTTTGTGTTTAACGTCAAAGAAACTGTTTTTCCGTACGAAATCTGGCCGGGCAAGATAGCCGTTTCTCTTAAACCGGCCACTCTGCACGGTGTTTTGGTGGTGGTTACCTGTGTCCGTGTAACTCGCTTTTGATGGGGTGTGGGGGAGCCCGGCCTTCCGAGAACGCTCTAAAACTGACGGAAATGTGTTGAGCCTTCACCCCCCTCGAGCTTCCCGTGCCTGGCCGGGGGCTGGTCCCTCTGTTGACATTCCATCGGGTGTTTTCTGTGCTAGTCTCCCCGAGTATCCCTGCGGCTCCCCAGCTCCCAGACCTGCTGGCTGCCTGCCCTGGCCATGCTGCAGGCTGGGAGCGAAAGCTGCTCTCCAGCCCGCAGGTCTTGTCTGCGAGAGCCGTATGTTAGTTAAGAGGCTGAGCTAAAGAAGGTGCTGTTTTAACAGAAAAATATTTCAGAAGCAGAGCATGCGTTTTAATAACAGGCGGCATGGCTAATCCTGTCAAATGTGATTTGAGCAGGTCCTGCCATTCAGTCAGTGAACAGCTTTTCAACCATCATCTGTACTGATACAGGTACTACAGCGCCTATATTGCATTTTTCAGTAAATTGCATAAACGGGAGTTGCAGTAACGAGAGCCATTTCAGCATTGTCCGGTACAGCTCTAGGTCAGGTCCGTTGCATCTCGAGCGGCTCAAGCCCTCGAAAGGCGCCCCGCCATGAACCCTCAGCCAAGTCACCCTCCTCCCCGCTGCCAGGAGCCAGGCGCGCCCAGCCCACGGGCCACTGGGGACACCCACCCCAGGCGGGGGAGAAGCTGTAGCGCAGTCCTCCGCCGTGCGCCCGCCCTCCCGCCGCCCTGCCCTGCCTCCGGGGCGGGGAACAGCGGGCGGCGAGCGGAGGGCCCGGAGCGGGCGGGTTCGCGGCGGCGGCGGCGGCGGGGGCGAGGCGCGGCCCGGGCGGCGGCCTTGGGCGGGATGCTGCCGGCGCTGCCGGACGGTGATGAGCGGGAGCTGGAGAGCAGCGAGGAGGGCGGCGGCGCTGGCGAGGAGCGGCGGCCGGAGCGGCACGGCAGCATCTACCACAGCCTCTACGGCTACCGGAGCCGCAGGTGAGAGGGCCCCGCTCGCCGCCGCCGAGGCCTGCCGGGGCCTGGCGAGGCGGGTGCGCCCTGGGTCCGCCCCGCGGGGACGCCGTTCCCAGGCCTTGTCAGTTCCTAGCTGCTTGAATTCGCTTTATATTTTCCCCTCTTTCTCTCTCCCCGAAGAGATCTTTTTCCTCCCATAACGTCCCGATTCCCTGCTCCTTCTTTAAAACACCCTTAGGCTGTACCTTTCTCCGCTGCAGTCCCTTTTCCCCGTTTGGTGTGTTAAGGCTGTAAAATCAATCATAAGGGCTTCATTTTCAGATCCTCACAGCAGGGAGCAGAGAGTGGGAATGGCAGTCCCAGCAGTGTGGTGGCAGAGACACCCTCCACCGAAGACTTCAGGTAAAGCCAACCTGTGAAACAGCATAATAGCCTGTAATACCCCATTTTGAAGTCTTTGCCATATTGCTCTTGGGTGTATAGCAAGCAAGTACATTGAAGTCCCTTCAAAGCAGAAATCTCTGTGAAAGCACACTGAAATCTCCTGAGTGCTTTTTCTGGAATACCTAGGGAATGGACACAACTACAGAGCTCAAATAATGTATTAAACATAAACTACCATCTTGCGTTTGAACTCTGTTTTCTTTGCTATTAATACTTGACACTTCTGTGTTGACTTAGGTCTTCATGTAGATAATAGATCATTAAAATTTATTAAACAATTTTAAATTGACATCTTGGCTTTCCACAGGCTCTGTCGTGGCGTTGTTGCTGATGGGCCAGAAGTCACAGAGTGAGTTAGCTGTAAGCCAGAGAAAGATCGCAGTGGTCCCCCTTCTAGAAGCAGGTGGTTCTGCCCTTGTTCAGAGAAACAAAGCGGTAACATTTGCTTTTTGCTAACAATTTCTACTTGTTTTTTAAAGCCTCTCCTTGCTGGATACTAACTTACCAGCCGAAGCGGAGACTGAATTGCGCAGTTTTATCGTTAAGCGTCTTACTAAAGGAGCCCTGTTTGAAGGAATGGGGAATGTAGCATCAGTGGGGCTGAGGTAAATTTTAACAATTATATGTGAATGAGAAACTGTAAGAAACATTGGCAGCATTACACATCTTGCCATCTGCTGCTGCACGTTTAATCCATGATTCCATGTTCTCAGTCTGTTGCTGTTGTTAATTGCTTTATGCAATGCCACTACCCTTTTTTTCTAGGTAGCTTTGAGAAAAACATTGTAGTAAATAATTTACTGTTTGAATACTTAAAAAATAGTACATGTGTTTATGACTATTTCCTTTTGAACTACTCTGATCGCACCACAGAGGAAAAAAGAGAAGGTCTAAGAGCTCTGTGTATGACCATAGGAGCCACCAGTGCTAGTGGATGAAAATTCTTTACAGAAATCATGTATGTCTGCTTTTTGCACTTATTTATCATGATGTATCTGTAACAAAATAATTCTTTTTTTTCTGCATAGCATACCAGAATATAGAGTTGGTTGTTATTACTGTCGTTTCCAACAAGAAAATCTTCTAGAAATGGCAACACTGGAATCAGACATCAACAATGCTCCAGAATATGTGGTTTGTTTCGTCGGTGGCTCAGAGAAAGGTCTGGAACTATATCCTTACCTTTAACTTTCTTTATCTGTGTGGAGAGGGAGATGATGTAAAAATTATGTTCTCATTTTGTCTGTTTCCTACTTGAAATCAGCTCATTTGTGCATATCTTCCGGTAACTGAAAATGTCAGTAACAGCCATATACTGAAAGGGAAAAATGCAGGTCTTAACTGATGCGTCTTACTTTCCTTAAGAAGATACTTTCAGACTTGAGCTGGACAAATACATTCAAAGTCTGAAGATAAACCTTGATTTGGAGGTAAAGCCTAACTTTTTTTTTTAAATGGTGAAAATTACTATTTATGCAAATTAATTACTAAGACAATCTGGAAGATTTAGTCTATAGAGACAAAATAGGTGTTTTAAGCACTAGTATGAAACACCGTGAGAGATACTTGATTCACTGTAGTGACAGTAAATGTCTGAAACGCTATCTATAAACCACACAAGTCAAAAGGGAAAAAAAAGGGGGGGAGGGACTTTTTTGTGCCAGTCATAAATCTCTTAAAGGTTACTTGCAGTTAGGTTCAGAGAGAAGAATGACTAATAAAAGGTAATGGTCTACAGGAAAGTTATCAATGTCCACCTGGATTCTTACCACTTCTGAATGTTAAGGAAGGATTTTTAGTGGTGTTCTTGTCACAGTTTTTCTAATGGAAACTATGCATTTTAAGTCTCTTTCTCATCCCCTCTGCTGTTGTGTGATCTTTGCTCAGTATGTACCATAATACTACGGTTCTATTTCTTAAAATGCGAAGCCCTTCATTGCTAATGAAGTGTGGCTTTAAATGTCAAACTCATTATTTTAGTTTGCTGTGGTTTGAAATTAAGAAGGCTCTGACATCCAAATATCTTAGGTTGAATAGATTATTAATAGGCTTCCATTTGTGTAGAAATCTAATTTGTAGTTAAAGTTTTAATCTTTCAACTTGTTACAGCAAAAAACCTTGGAGACCTATGTTAACCCCTACTTGAGAAGCTGGTTTGAGAATGCCATATGCCCTATTCAGAGAGTAGTACAGCTCTTCCAGGAGAAGCTTGCCTTTTTGTTACATGCTGTAAGTGTATTTCAAACTGGATAACTAAAACAGGTTCAGAAGGAATCTCAGTGACTCCAACATGTTTAAAATCAGTCTTGCATTTGCTTTCCCAGCCAGGAGTAAATGAGGAACTAACGTTTTTCTTTCTTTTTTTTTTTTTCATTCAGGAAGAGTAATTTTTCCCTGCTTTATTGCTAAGGAAGCACATAGCAATTTCTTCTATCAATTTTTATAGTTAACTCATTTTAAATTACATAGTAGTCTCCAAGTTGAAATTAGAATGAGAAAATTAGAAACAGCGTGAGAAGGCTGTCCCTGCTGTAATTCCTGTGAACCTAAAGGGAAGTTATATTGCATACATGCCTCATGTAATTCACTGGCAACACAAAAGAAATTAATCCTAGCTCTAGTTGCTGAGTTTGAGGAGGCTTTGGATGGCATAGCTGGTAGAGTGTAACTGCTGTATTTCTTCTGAATGCAAAACCTATCATATGGAGTATTCCCTTAGCTTCTACTCTTCCTCTGAAAAGAACAACTTTTAAAGTATCGCATTATGTATATATTGCTAGTAACTGCAATATAGCAACAGAAGTAATATCAAAGTTGCACCTAGCTTTTTTTCTTCTGTGTTTGTTTAAAGGCTTTGAGTTATACGCCTGTGGAAGTAAAAAACGCAGATGAAAGAACAGAAAAAGACATTAGCAGGTAAAGGTACTTTGAGACTAAGGAATCTGTGAGTAACTTGGCTTTTGTGTATGACAGCCTCCTGTTCTTGCTGTTCAGGAATTGTAAAGAAGCAAGCAGTTCACAAGAACTTTTTGTGTCAGGTTTCTGGCAGCTGCCAGCCTCCAAGGACTTGTTCAGGAAGGCACAATGACCTCCTTGTGTATTGCCATGACTGAGGAACAGCACAAGTCAATGATTATAGACTGTAGTGGACCTCAGCCTCAGTTGCATAATGCAGGTGAGATTACAGCTGTGAATACTTTTTCATGTTACTCAGCTGCTGACAGTTGTGGACATTGGAGGTAGTTGAGGATATTCAGAAGCTCGTAGGTTCATGCCCAGAAAGTTTGGATTCTGGCTGGAAACTAGGACACCTGTTTTTCTGTGAGGTAGTGGAGTAGTTTATTTTACCAGACACACTGGAACTCTGGTTTGAAAATGGTCCATAATAAAATCCACTGTGCATTTAGTTTGTGGACCATAAAACTATGACTTGTAACACTTCAGGGAAGCTGCAAAACTTTTTTTTTCCTGTTTTATTTTTGACAAATGTTGTGAAAAGGGACAGCAGAAGAGAATTTCCTGTAGTCACTGTAGCTATGCTTGCTTTTTTTTCCACAGGTATTGCTTTTCTTAAGACTAATTTCCTGGCCCAGGTATACTATTATCAGGTGTTGTGTGAGAGTGATTAAACCAGGTGAATGCAGCTATATATTTATGTTGAGCTCATTTACTTTTTCTCATCTCTCCTCTGTTTCCTGAACATGTAACAGGAAGCAACAGGTTCTGTGAGGACTGGATGCATGCTTTTGTGAATGGTGCTGAAGGTGGAAATCCATTTCTCTTCCAGCAGATTTTGGAAAACTTTAAATTGAAGGTACCTCTTCATATATGTTAAAAGCTTGGAGAAGACATCAGGGTTACTGAGGAAGCAAATACTTTTTTTGCAGCAAAGAAAAGTTTTAGGTTATTTATGATGTCTATAGGTCATTAACTGATTAACTCTGAATCTTAAGTTGAGGACTGGCTTACTGTAGTTGACAACACCAGAATGTAAAGAAATGTGAAAGTTTCTTCAGTGAGTACTCCAAAGGCATTTTCTCGTATTTAAATAAACCCCACTTTTCTTCTTTTTTTCCTAAAATACTGTTAATTTGAGCTGTGCCCACACAATGTTGTGTAATTGGTAACATGGATTCAGTAGTTAACACTTCTTAGGTGATCTGTCATAATAGAAGAGGAGAACTCTTGATACAGGTTTGGACATTATCAAGTTGTGGTGTCCACACATTTTGCATTGTTATAACAACAGTGGTAATATGCATCAAAGACGGTACTCAATTCTTACGTTACTGTTGAGTAGTAATATAAAATTCCTATTGGAAATGCTTTTGCTTCTCCTGCTATTCTTCCGTCACTTTTCCACATGATAGTATGTTTTCTTTCCATGTAGAATGGTAAGAAAATGCTCTGTCACTCTTTCCCCAGGCTATACAAGACATTAACAACCTGAAGAGGTTTATCCGCCAGGCTGAAATGAACCACTACGCCTTGTTCAAGTGTTACATGTTTCTGAAGAACTGTGGCAGTGGAGATGTCCTTTTGAAGATTGTTAAAGTAGAACATGCAGAAATGCCAGAAGCCAGAAACGTGGTGACCGTCCTTGAGGAATTCATGAGAGAAACATCAGTGGCTTAAAATTATCTTAATTATTCTGTACTCACTTGAGGGTACTGTATAACTCATTAATTTCTTCTGTGCAGCTTAGTTTCACTATTGCAGGGTTTTTAATTTATATTTAAAAGTATTATCTAAGTAAAACAGTTTCATCTGCCTTTTCTCTTTGTTAGAGAAAGCAGTATGAGCTTTTTTTAATGTGTAAATATCAGATCATACAAACTCCTGCATAGTTTTCACTGCTTACCAGATTCTCCAAATCTCTTGTTCCTTGTTGGAGGAAATCATGACATTTGGTTTTTACAGTCATTGCACAAAAACCCAAATCCCTTACCTGGCAAGCATGTGACTGTTTTAAATATTTTAAATATCTTTAAAATGATCATGTCTAATCATTAAGATCTGGTTACTTTTGTTTTAATACATAAAGAAGCACAAACATCTGGATAAGTCATAGTAAATGAATTAATCCTACTTGTTTATATGAGAACATTGGTAACAAGTCTGTAGCTAGTTTCCACATTCTGCTTTCAAACTGGCAGTTTGTTCTGCTGTTAGTAGATAAACAAGTTGTTAATTGGTATGAAACAGAACTGCCTTAAGACTGAACAGAGTTTTAGGAATGAGTTTGTATGTGCTTGTATGTATGCATACATACACTGGACAGATATGTTAAATTCCCAGGCTATCTGATGAATTCCCTTCTTCTTTAGTTTGCGTTGTGATCAAGACTTTCTTTGTATGTTCTTAGTACCCATCTTGCATAACTGTAAATAATTGTATGTTTTTCAGCCGTGGAGAATTAAACCTGAAAATTTTACAGATTAAATATTAACCTCATATTAATAGAAACTTCTTCATAAATTGAAGTAAACTCAGTTCCCAAGTTAGTTATTCAGACTTTAAAATATTTCATTGTATTTCAGCAATGAATTCTTACCCATATCATAGGACATTTAAACAGCAGAATACTTGAAGAAGAAAATCTTTGGCTAGAGCTGGAATTAAAATTCACAAGGCCTCTGAGTGACCACATAAACGAGAACTATTTCTGCAAACCCGATACAAGCAAAACTCCCTGTTGCTTTTCTCTGCAGCAGAGGGTCCTGTTTGAATGCCTGACGTAGGGCATTTGAACTCTCCCTGAAACAGTAACTGTAACAGTCTTACTAATGCAGTTAAGTTTGACTGTTCTGCCAGTGCTGTATACTGTGATGATAAAAGTAGAATGCTTTCCTGTGACACCACTGTGTTGAACCTATAATAAGGTTTACAATAAACCACATTTGAATCCTTAATAGTGTGCTTATATTAAATTATGAATGAGTGTTGTCCTTGATGTCTCCTGTTCAAAACCCTTTATTCACACAATACAGAGGAGCTGCTAGTGTAATGTGCAGGAGTCTGTAAGTGTCATATTGACAGCCAACATGACATGTAACATATATGGGTGGGTCAGAGAAGAAAATAAAAGTAGTTTGAGAGAGAACAACCCCTTTATTTTCTCATTTGCAGGAGGTCTGAGAAGTAACACTGCCCTTTAGAATATTTTATTCATGAGTGAGTAAAGCAGTTAAAACATGTCACTCTTGGTTGCTCTTGTACATTTTTCATTAAGTTTAGTATTTTGCCTGATCAGGAGGGAAAAAAAAGGAAGTTGGATGTGAAGAACAGGTAGCTGTGATCTGGTAGCAGCATAAGAAATCATTGCAGCAGTCCTGTCCTGTTCCTTGTGCTTGCAGCTGGGTGGAGAGTTTGGCTGGAGCCTCAGGTGTGCTGTGTGCTGGCCTTAATATTTACAAAGAGTGTGTCAGTCCCAGGCACAGCAGTGCTGGTGGTGATGACAGACTTTTCCTGAGATGCACCCACAATTGCTTTGCCCAGTTTGCATCCTTGGACGTTTTCAAGAATAAAATGGCTGAAGTGGTCTGAGGTCCCTTACAACCTGAATTATCCTATTATGCTGTGACCTGTACTACGCTCATTTAAGTAAGATTTTTGTTTTGTTTACTAGGTAAATTATCATAAATCATTCTTCAAAATCCAGATATTTTTAACCTTAGCTGTAAAACCTTACTTAGTCTTGTTGGGACCTCTCGTTTCCAAGGTAATGCATTGTTTGGTATCAGTCCCACTGAATTTGTACTCTGGTACACGTGGACAGCTTCAGTCATAGCTTTTTCTGTTGCGAGTTTGTTTTCCTGAATTTTCCCCACACTAAAGATGGCTGGCATGAAAATCATAACTTCTTGCTTTCTGCAGCCTTTGGTTTAATATCATCTTGCTCCTGCCAGCTTTGCAGTGCCTTTGCCATTCAGTTACCTAACTACTAAACTCAGGATACTCCCAAGTACACACACACACACACATTGAAATTGACCCTGGTAGTTCATGAATTTACAGGTTTTACTGGCATCTTTCCACTATAAATTCTATTTTAAAAAACAAAACTAAAAGGTAATTAAACAAAAGCATAACAAATAATGCAGAAGCAGCTGGTTTGGCTGTATGAATGCCTAGAGAGTATTACACTCAACTTCCTCCAGCAATCAGCTATTCAAAGCTCAGCATGAAGCACATAAAAGGTCAGAAGATGCCGAGATGTGCACTTAATTTGCAAACCTGAAAGATTTTTACTGTAGTTTTAAGGGTCTGACTTAAAACTCTTTGGGGAAAACCAACCAACCAACCAACCTCAAACCAAAACAAGAAACAAATGAACAAACAAACAAAAACCTCCAAACCCAAACAAACCCAAAATGCCCCAGGCCTATGTTAAGAATGCAAGTTTAGATTTAACTGCTACAGACCTCTTGCATTTGAAAGATCAGGATCTGGCTTGGTTTTTTGGGTTTCCCCCCACGTCGCCGCCAAGAGAAGTAGAATGTAAACCAATTCGTATTTCTCCTTCCAACATTTATGAGCAATGCTTACTATACCGATAAGATTGGAGCTATGGGAATAAAACGCTAATGAGTTTTATGATTTTGTGTGATCAAAGCTGAGTATCAAGGCTGCTAGCTTTTGGCTCCTTCTCTGTGACAGATATGCTGGAATTGGTAATATTTCTGTCCTTCAGTTTGCCTTTCTAAAATTATTTTAGCCAGCAAGAAAAATGTATGGTGCTAGCAGACAGTATCACTTCCTGTATTAACTGACAAAACCTGACAAAATCCACCTTACCTTCTTGCTGAAGGTCCTCAACTAATGAATAGATTTAAGTGTCTCAGAAAGCTCAGTTAAGTGCTAAAAACTAACAGCAAGAGCTAAGTCCCGCATATGGTGGCAGTGATCTGCCTCCCCTTAGGAGTAACAAATCTGACAGGAACTGCCACTAGTTACATCTTCATTTCCTTAAGTTACACTTTAACCCAACATTTCCAAACAAAACTACAAAATATTTTTCAAAATAATCCTCCCCCTTCCACATTGGTGGAAGGATTTTTATTTTAGCTATCTCAAAATAACTAAATCAGTTAGAGGTTTGCTGCAGAACTTCCTGGATATGTTGTTCCCGCTATTGATTTAAGAGACAAGAATGTGTTGGCTCTGAGATTTTAAGACATTCAATAGAGACTGACATTAAAAGCAAACAGCCCTCCACCCCAATGAAAAAATTTTAAACAGTTTAGTGTACTTGGTCATCAACATCCCCACCATTCTGAGGTCACTGCTGCACTGAAGTGTCAGTTGTCAAATGGTGAGACAAGGCTTGAATTTCAATACAAGTCTCAAGCTGGTTCTGCATCCTTGTTATATCTCATGGAGAAATAAAGCAGCAGTTCACTCTCCTCCTTATCTTTTAGGAAGACACTTTTAGAGACATAAAAATGAGTTATCAATGTCATTATTAAAAGATTACATTGCAGAGCTCAACATTAATTGCTCTCGTTAAGTACTGTGTTAACTGTAGACAAACTTACAAAACAAAGTTTTTTCTTGGTTGTTTTTTGGCATGTGATGTAGAACAGCTCAATTTTATTTAAAAAAAAAAAGAAACAAAACAAAAAAAACCCCTGCCAACAAAAAAAATTTAATGGATCTTGCGCGCAAATAATACTGTTACAACAAAAATATACAGAATGTACACAATACAAAAATATTTGGAAACGTACCATAGCATCTTACCTTGCAAATGTGTGTTTTACTAGCCCTTAACGGGAAAGCATCATTTGTTCAGTATTTTAAGGCAGAAAATTACATTGTTTAGTGCTTTGTATTTTAACACTTGGATGTGTTGTTAGCATTAGTAGTGTAAGCAAAAGAAAAGCTGCATAAATCTAGCTTTATTTGCAAACCAAACAGACACTGTGGGGGAGTCAAGAGACAGTCAGTGACTAACGTATCTGTTAAGCTCACTGGAGATTAAGGTACTTTTGCTGCTTAAATCAGGCCTAGGGAATATTTTGTGCTCTGTGTAAAGTACCCTGAAACATAAATTCTCTGTACTACTACTGGCATTTCAGAAATACCACATTAAAAAGCTTTTTCCAATTAAAAGCCAATGATTAATGGTGACATTAAAAATACATTTACCTTTAAACAAGCTTGGTTTTGGTCTTATGTGAGATTCTTGCTTTATAGAGCTGCAAAATGTACAGTTCTCCTTTATAAACAGCTCTTGGCATCAGTGACTGCAGAAGGAATTTTTGAGTTGTATCACAGAGCACTGTAGAGCAGCCACTACTATAAAAGAGACAGAACAGAAACAATATTCAAAGAGGCTAAAACCCCAGAGGTGCTGGCCTTTGTTCTCTAGATCCCAGTTTGCCTCCAGAGGCTGCTGGTGTTGAACTGTATCCATATTCTCCAGTTCCACTTCGGGTAAAGACAGTGGATGGGGTTTCCAAAGCAATTGAGCTGAGCTTGAATCTATGTAAACAGATAGACTTTGAGCTCTTTACTCACTGAAGTATGTGTGAAAGTCCTACCCACGATCCTGTGAGACTAAATATTGGCACAAAACAGTAGCTGTCTTGTGAGGTCAGCAGATAGCTGTTATTTTAATACTAGCTCTAAATGTGTCAGACTCCATCCTTCATACTCCAGTTCAAATTGATCTAATCTGATTTAAAACATATGGGCAGTACAATCCATTAGAAGGAGCAAGGTCTTGGGACGCAGAATCCCTGAGTTTTATTTCTAGTCCAGCAACCTCAGACAATGATAATTTCTCTGGCCTCCCCCTTCCCCATTGATAAAATACTTCCTACTGCTAAAGAAGCAAGTAGTGAAGAACCACAATATGCCACGTAAGTGCTAAGATTCCTCGTTGACTGATGGGGAAAAAGTGACATGAGATGTCTTAAAAACGCAACAAAACTAGATTCATCAGCATTTTTACAACTCCTCTACACCTCACTCTGAGATTGTTTCTGGTAACCTCCTCTCCCATCACTCCAACCCTCCTCCCCCTCCTCCTTCCTATATTATTACTAACGTGTGCAAAACAAATCTCTACCTGCCTCCAAGCATCTGAGAATAAAAGGTGCAATCTGCAAGCCCCGTGGACTTTGATCTGCCTGGTTCTCCTCCTCCTTCTTCCTCCCCACAGCTGTCTGAGCCACTTCTTCCATCTCTCCTCTGGGATGAGGGATCAGCAAGAGGCTTGGGGCCGGACCCCATCCATGCTGTCACTGTGCTTGCTGGCAGGTGTCCCTGAAGGGGCTCTACAACCAGCACCCCAGGCTCTCCTAGTCTACATTACTACTCCCTACACCCATCCTCACTGGACCAGTGCTGCAATATACTTACTAAATGGGAAGTCCAGCACAGAAACGGCTTTTTTTTTTTTTTTTTGCAGATGTTGTGTCCTCCCTGAAGGACACAAGCGTAAAATAACTTCCTCTAACGTGCACTGTTCATGTCTGTACATCGGTAACAGTCCTTGCCTTTTGCTTTAGCACTGTACAACTGTAAGTTTCAATAGATTCACATTTTATCCAACTGATGTAAAATCCTGGCAGCAGCTGAAATAAAACCAAAACAATCACCAAAACCGGTCCCTCAGTGGACAGTTCCTTCAGGAACATGTTGCTGACTGACAAGTTGGAACCACAAATGAGCAGGATGGACAATATTACATCTCCAACATAAGCCAGCAGTTTCAAGGACATCTGGAGGTAAAAGAAAAGCCTGGTTGCTATTAGCTCTCTGGTGCTACAGCACTGTGGCACTCCTGGATGTATTAGAAAATAACATAACTAGATTTCCTGATACTCTGTAAAAACATAAATTTTCACAGTGTAATTTTAGTGATTAAAAAAAAAATATTATAAAAGCTTAAGCACTTTGCACTGCCTTTCACTCCTCCCGACAACAGGCTGTGCGTATAACCTGCTCTATGTATGGGGAGAGATTTCAGCTCTGATGAGCAGGAATGTGAGAGGGTTTCATTTATTCACCCACAAGAAATCTAGTACTGCTTTAAAGTCTGGCCTTTCTGATCCCCAGGGTTGCTTGTAGACTTGTTCAGACAGGATATGGGGACACAGAATGGAAGTCAGAAAGATGAACAACAGTTTAAAAGAACAAGTCATAAGCTTAACCTCAGAGCTGGTTTCAACCAGTTCACATAAACTATGTTCATCTATGGATAAAGGACCAAAAAAGGGTGCCTGGATTATTCTGTTCAGCTCCCTTTTACTCCTGAGCAGAGGCAAAGATATGTTGGCCAGGCTCAGGCTGATGAAGAAACTGGTGGCCCTTGAACTTGTAGCTTGCTGCTTCACCCCGGAGCACATCACTGGCAGGCACAGAAAATTTTCCTGGGGAGAAACTAATGGGCGTCAGGTAGCTTTCAGCTGAGAAACCAAAAATAAAAGTCAATCGGTGCATACTGTACTCTGGTAAATTATAGGCAAAATAATCTGGGTTTTGCTGTGATTGAAATTTTCTACCAAAATTTTCTACCAATATTTTCAAAGTTTTCCTAAAACTTCCAGGAGAACTGCCATTTCTGCTCACCTCTGTTTTAAAGGCATCTATAATCAGAAAGGCTTAGCAATAAGTGAGGAAAGGAATGTCCTCCTTACGTGTTAACCATGCTTCTGTCAGTATTCTCGTAGCTCCCCGCACTCCTGCTTGCCTGCTGATCTCCAGGGAGATGATCTCCACTGCTACAAAACTCTCTGGGCCAGCACCTGAAAAGATGCATGTAAACTCTCATGACTGCTTTGATCTAGACCCAAATGGCAGAGGTAAAACGGCATGGGGGAACCAATCCCCTTTTCCAAAATGATCAGAGCTCCGACCCTTAACCCTTCCTCTTGTTCCTTGATCTGAGGGCCCATGAGCAATGTATGAGTCACGCAGAACAACAAAGGTGCAGTCGTCCTCAGAGATCCCATTCCTGCGTACAAAGCTGGCAAAAATAATTTCTTTTGCAGGTAGGGCTTATTCCAGGCTGTATTTTCTCCCCTCTCCCCTTTTCCCGAGGCAACAGAAGGTTTACTAGTGCATACTGTGGGAGCAGAACTTCACCCTTCCAGACCAGAGAGATTTTTCCCGTAAGAGGCAAAGAAGGGGGCAGCTGATAAGCACTTGTGAACGTCTCCTCTAGAAAGACAGACTCCTACCAGTTTGTGGTATCATCTGGCAGCACCAATTACACAGCTGAGAGAATAAAGCCCACAATACAGAGAAAATTTGCTACAGAGCAGTCCCAACTGCTACAGTGCCTGTTAGATATGCTGTGGAAGGCTCTGTAGGCTGGTGCCTGGGCACCAGTATGCAACTAGAAAAACAGGAAGAAAGGAGCTAGTCTAGAGAGACTCCTATGGCTGCTTTATCCAGGCCATCAAACTAGGTGGGCGAAGAGGAGAGAAAAGGAGGGCATCCACATTCCTGGACTGTAGTTTGGCAGCTCTCTAAAGTGAGAAGCAAAATAACATAAACACCTTACAGAGAAGTGTACCTATAAGCACTGCTTGTGCTACAGATATTCCAGTCCGGTCCCCAGGTCCATGCAGGCAACTGTATGGACTGTGCTACAGACCAGTTACAGATTGCTAAAACCTGGGCTTGACCAATGTTAAAGAAAAAGGCATCATTGCAACTAACTGTTGCTTGGAGCCCCTGAACATCCATTGCCTCAGGAAAAGGCATCCTCAAAATTTAGCAGTCACTTTAAAAACGATTTTATCTGTTTCACAATGATCACTGTAACACAGTAACACCCTTTCCACTTCAGCAGGAAACCAGTGCTACACACTGACTTCAGTGGACAGATTTGGCCCCAAATGGACTGTATGGCTGTAAAGACTAGATAGTTCCCACCCTGCGCTGCTATAGGTGATCCTCTCCCACTTTTCTAGTAAGAACCCGCTGGAAGAGTTGACATCCTTGCTAGGAGCTCACTGCAGCCCAGGTGTTAGATCAATGTGGTCAGAAATAAAGTGAGAAGAAAACAGCACCTGATTGTCAGCTGATAAAAAAACAATTGAACATTTGCCCTCCTTTTCTCCATCTCTCAAAACAGAAATCCCAGCCATACCCTCTAGCTACAGCAGACTGGGAAAAAAAAATTAAAATCAAGTGAAACATGCACAGTAAAAGTCACCTCTGGCTGGGTGTCCACAACACTCTAAGAGTTCCCAAGGTTTATAGTGCAATTTCATTTGACCTGTAGTTGAAGACCAGTCTTCATCACTTTGGGTGATCAAGTTCTGCTGATTCCTTTGAAAGGTGCATAAGACAGGTTTCATCATAGGCTAAAATACCTTAGGAACCATTCAAGTAATTAGACAGTGGCACTGGTATGGCTGAACAGTCAGATGTGTCCACAGAAACCAAACCCAAGCTGCCTTGTGAGTACCATGCGAGTCTCTAATTAGTGAATCTCTGCTCTTTTTCCCTTCTAGTGTTCAGTAACATTGAGGAGATTCATTCAACAACTGGCCATAATTCCAGCAGTGACCTGGACAATACAAATATCTTATACAAAATATTGATGTGTGCTAACAAACCAAGTGATAAGTGCCCAGGTACAAGCTGCCCAATGGGAGCCCTGGCAGCGGAGAAACTGCAAGGTCCAGGCCAGCCAGTATTACAGTACCTGCCAGATTTGTGAACAAACTGATCAGCCCATTCTTTTGTGAGATCTTTAAGCATCTCCTCCAGCACACACTTGTGTTCAAAAGAATCATCCTGCCCTAAGTTAAATATAAAAATAGATCCTCCATCTTCATTCATTTAACATATCTGACAGATGAGTTCTGCTCTTGAGTTTTATGTTCCATGTTTTCAAGGAGGGGGAGGTAGCTTTAGATCCAACAGGCTGTAGGCAAAAATGTTCCAGAAGATGGCAAACAAGACAAAAATGACATAAATAGAAAGGAAGATCCACCATAAAGTCTGGTCTTGAAGTCTTTGCTCATAGTTCCTCAGGATGATGACACCAAGGGTGATTCCAACCATCACTCCTCCCAGATGAGCCATGAAGCTGGGGTGTGGGCACGGTGGGTAAGCAGAAGGGTGGAATCGCAGCCACACGGCTCTTCCAAATTCAAAGCTCACTGGAACAAAGAAGGAAAAAGAAATTAATTGTCTAGGTGTATCCCTTCTTAAGTCCATCTTGCAGGCAGTGCTGTATCCCTAAAGAGATGGAAAGGGAAAAATTGCCTTGTACGTTGAGCATAGGGAAGCTGGAAAGCCGTGACTATGTAAGGGCTGCAGTGCACAGACATGATATCTCCCCAGTGGTTGGTAATGGTCTGGGTTCATGGGACTGCAGACAGGTGGGGTAATATTTGCCTTCAAAAATTTATCCCAAAACAATTAAAAAAAAAAAAAAAAAAAAAAAAAGAGTTAGACTTTGAAGACAATTGTCTGTGATAAATATATGGCTTAGTTTCCCTTATCATGCCACCCTAGGCATATGGTTGGAAGTTAATTCATTAACGTGTATATAATGCTGTTGCCATCCCAGATAGGAAGTGCTCTAGGAAACCTAAGTATTAGCATTACGAAAGCATTGCTTCCTTGCGATTTCAAAGATGAGACATTTAAGTCCCAGATCTTCACAAAGCTACAAGCTACAGATGCTGACTAACAAATAATCTTCATTTACAAATGCTTGTGTTGAAAGCCAAAATCTGCATCTGAGACCAATGTGGTTTCTGCTGCCAGAAGATCCAGCTGCAAGTTCCTACCAAAATTACTGCAAAGTCAAAACTCTCTGAATTAGCGTGAACTCTTATGACAAGGAAAAACAAAAGAAGCTCGCATATATGCCAAGTATTGCATAATACTTACTACAGATCAAGGCAACAGCCATGCGCAGCAGTTTGAATTGGCACTTCATTCCTGACCAGTTCTGGAAAAGAGACAAAGAAAACAAAGTGATGCTGCATGCAAACCTGGAGGGATTTTACATTCATATCTACACTGGAAGAGCATCAAAGACAACCATCCCTTGAAACAAACCCCTTTCATTGCCTTTGCTACCTGGCTGTGAACTTTCCACTCACCACACCAAACACAGATCTGTCAATCCCAGAGGACATAACCAAAAAGGATATGTAGCCATGTCCAAGTTATGGACTGTCCATAACTTCTTTCCCTGGCAATCTTATCGACTTTCCTTGCCCGAGATCCAGCTGGTGTGGCGTGGTCCTTGGCTGGCCTTACCGTTCTCCATTCATCAGACTAGATAATTTTTAATGTGTTAGTATGATGTTTCACCTTAAATTCTGACTTCTGAAAATATTTGAATTTACCTACCCTGCAAAACCCTGTTGTATTAGGCCTTATCAAATAAAATTATGTTAAGTAGTACCTAGCATTCAACATAAGCATCATTCTGGTTAATGCACAGCTCATCATGATTCACTTGGAGGTCCAACACTGTCACCTGTCAGGCAATTTCTCAGTGCATTCAAGCCCTACTGCACTTTTCCAGTGCTACTGCCTGTACCTCAAGCTCCCTGAAATTCTGCAACTCAGATCTTCAGCAGAGCACATACAAATAATAAAGACCTCAATAAAAGCATACCAAGGAAACGGTGCCATAAGAAAGCCTGAATTTGGCCTCCTCTGTCTTCAGGCTTGGTCATTAGTCAATATACTGGAATAAGAATCTCTGAATGATAGTCAGAAATCCTGGGAGAAATGTTTAAATTCCTCTTTTTCCACTTGCACAAAATTTCCAAGCAGAAAAAGAGATCATGTTCTGGGGAACTCAGATGTATGACAACACAATTATTATTGACTAAACAAAATTTTTTTTGTTGAAAGTAGTATGAGATACCAAGCTAGCTAGTGAAAAACTCCCTGTTCATCACATTGAAGGAATAAAAAAAAAAAAGCCTGTAAACTCTTCAGCCTAACTTTTATGGTGCCCGGTGACTTTTCAGTCTGCTGAAGAAATATTCTGCAATACATATTACATATGTTCAAGTTTTATGTGTGGTCTGTCTGTAAATAAGTTCTTTGACTGAAAAAATGCAATCTCTACAAAATAAGTAACTCATTTTCTTTCTCCACAGAGACACCTAGGCCAGTCAGAAGGCTCTGAACTCATGCTGATTAATACTGTGGTGCTTCCTTCAGTTTTCATTTCCATGTAGCTGTTTTGAGTTCCTCCCCTTACTCTTTTCCTTAGGGTGACATGCTTTATTGCTTCCCCTTGTTGGTTATTTTATGTATTTAATTCCAAGGATATTTATTTTTACAAGCAGGAATGTTTTCATTTCCTTTGGTTACCAGAAGCACAAGGGAACAGAATATTCAAGATACCCTCTCTGCAACAGTACCTCCTCTTCCCAGCATGCTCAAAGCACCTGTCCAAGACTCTCTGCTTTACCAGCAAATGGCCAACATGTCTTTCAGCATGCGGGAGCATCACATCTACACATTAAGTGAGCAGAGAGACAGAACAGGGGGAAAGAAAAACAAAAAAACTCCACCAGAATGGGAAAGGCAGTAAAAGTAATCTCAGATGAGAAGAGAGGCAGCAGGTAATGAAGAAATATAGACGCTAAGGTAGCAATTGCTAAATAGATTTGGAGAAGGCCAATGAGTAGTGAAATGACAGGCCACTTTGCAATGTTTTAAGAAGTCTTGGAAGGTAACTGGTGAAGACTCTCCTCACACCTCTGGCAGAGCCTCTTCTTCTAAAGCAAACCAAAATTTCCTCCAATGTCCCCCTCTGAATCTCTGTGTGAAAGAAACCTGTGTCTGCATTACCACCCTGTGAGTCAGAGGAAACTTCCTCCTGCTTCTGTTGGCCCAGGGGCAGGGAACACAAATCATACTGAAAATAACTGTACATAAGGAGGCATTTCCCTAGTAGAAACCTTGCGGTATAGGGGTAGCCCCTCTCCTCCACTCTCTATCTCTCTGCAAGGCACTCAACTGTCTTAATTTGGACTACAGCCCCCAGCTCATTCATGGTCCGAAAAGCTTGAAGACAGCAAAGGAGACCTATTCTGCCCAGGAAATCACTTCCTTCCCCAACTCCCAGCTGCTACAGAGGCTGCCCGGAGCAGCACCGTTGTGGGCTGCAGCTGGAGCCTGTGGACTACACTGCATACAAGCATTAAATACAAGGTTTCCTTTTAGGCTTGACACAAGTACCACCACACACACGTGTTTTCCAGCACCCATATTAACAGACCTTCTGTCTCTACTGCAGCCAACCCTCATTATCTTCCCACTCAGACCCAGGGGAGGACGCATTACCAGCATTTTTATGGTTATTGAGCTCTGACATTGCTGGTACAGGACAGGCACGCCACCCTGTACCACCACACACTAATCCTCTCAGCAAAGCCATTTTTGCCCAGTGGTCAGCTTAGGAGTCACACAGGCAGATGTGCTAAGCTTTGCCACCACCTAGCTGAGGACCCTGGATAAGCTCCTGTTTCCAGGTCTTAGAGGAATGATGATACCAGTATTTACTGTCCTTTGTGAAGTATTTCATCAGGTAAAAAGGGAAAAAGATGCATCACTAGTACACCCAGGGTTCAGCTTGCAAGTTTTATTGCAAGGAGAGCTGATAGCCTGGAGTACACTGACAAGTCTTGGGTTACCAGGAACTTTGGCTTCTTGTGGCAAGCTGCCAGTCATCAGGGTACCAAGCCACCAACTGCAGTGTAACATTTCCATTCCAGGACCAAACCACTGAGAAGAGACTCTTAACTGGGGCAAGCTCTGAATGACGAACAGCTGGGTCAGGCCCTATTTCCAACCCCTTTGGGCCACCAGACCTGGCTCACTTCCGAAGAGGTTAGACAGTCATTCCAGTACTCACCATGACTATATTGGCCAAGTGAGCTGAGACAAGAGCATACACGCCTCCAGAGGAGCCCACCACAGGTGCAGTCATATCAGCTACTGACACTGCCAGGGACCCTGGGAGAAAGAACAAGGGTTTGTGACAATTGCCAGCCAAATAAACATGCTCTCTCCTACCCCGCATCCCTGCTACTGCCTATTTTGTGCTAATTGCTGTAGGTCAGTAACATACAGACAAAGAGAAGGCAGGGGAATTAATTGACTTTTGAGACTAACTCAGTCCTGTGGAACTGCCAAGACAGTGACTGATCAATTCTTCTGTACTTACTTTAAAAGCAGCCAAGCAAGGCAGCAGCGTATCTTCAAACCTATGCTGCAAAAAGGCACTTACACATTGATTAAAATAACAAGGACGCAGGAGACAGACAAATGTCTGTGTCTTGTTCCTCACCTGAAGATAAAATAGAAGTAGTTCCCATGCTTGCAAGACAAATATTTGCACAGTGAGAAGGAAATGGGGACTTGCGACTTACCACAGGCCGCTGATCAAAGCACAGCCTGTTACTTACAAAATGTCAGAGTAAAACTAGCTAAAAATAACCTGGATGGAGGCAGTAAACACAAGCTAGCAAAATGACAATAAATCATGTAAAGGCACCACTAATAACAATACATCCAAACATAGACACTGCTTCTCCTTATCTCAGTTGGAGGCTTGGATCTGCTCAAAGCTCCTTTCATTGGAAACCTTAAGAGTAGTTTAAGAGACAGAGAGACAAAGGCAGACTTGGTATCACAAAGCAGGGATAATGAAGATCTTTGTGATGAGCAGGAATGGGAAAAAGACACAATGGCAAATCTTGAGAGAGTCCTTGGTAGTACAGATATCTAACAAACAACTTTGCTAATTTCTCAGCTGATTCTAGGTCAAGAAAGTGCTGAGATTCCACCAGCCAACTCTGCTGATAGCTCACTCCTTCACTGCATGGCCCTGAGACTTCTCTGCTCTTAAGGAAAAAGTTAATGAGAAGATAAAGGAGTAACAAGAATTTGCAGTTAAGTCCTCAGATACCGCATTGAGTCTCTTGATCTCAGCCTCAACATGTCTTCTTAGTAAAGCCAGACAAATGAGAAAAAAACCATAGAAGTAGGGAGTGGCCATTGTGGTCCATGCGTACATTTTACAGTTTATTCCTGTTTAGGAGCTGTGTTAGCTTTATATTGCCAGATCCTCAGCATAAGTATGTCTGTCTCTCTCTCTCTCTCCTGGCACACATCAAAGAATAAAGCATGTTTAATAATTGGCTAATAACTCAAACAGGTAAGGGCATCATGGGATGCTTTTCTGTGTGGGACTGTTTGGTCCCATTTGTAGTTCCATCCTGCGCTAAGAAGTTAAGTTTTCCCTTACCATTTGGCACTTCCTTCCACAATTTATAGGTCATAAGGTGTGAAAGGCAAGTCTATGAGCGTGTGGTAGCTTGTTTGAGAAAAAAAATGGGACCATTTGTGTAGCAGAAATGAACTAATAACGCTAGGTGGGCTATTGAGCCTCACTCAGAGACTGGCTACAAGCCTCTAGAGCGCTGGGCATTCAGCCCAGCCCAATGCCCAAATAAAACCTGCCTCTGGCCCTGCAGACCCTGCCCGCAAGTCCATGGCCACAGGAATCTGAGAGACAGACAGACGGCAACTTGCAGTGCTCACCTGGGCATAATTGCAGCAGGTTCAATGCTCGCTTGCTTCGTTTACCCGGCACAGATGTGTGATGCATATTTACACATATATAAATGAAGCCCCAGCATTTGGACGACGGATCTATGTAGGAAAGCTTATGTCTGGAAAGTTGCAGATTGGGGACCACTTCAGTGCTTATTAAAATAACAGGCAAGGGACGGTGGAGCTGGTCTGCTAACTCTTTCCTCTGCATTAAATAGCGTGGTGTTTGTATCATGCCTAGCCCTGTGTCCTAGTCCAATTCTTTTCACAGTCTCTCTACTGGGATGTAAGATTTATTAGTACCCAATGCAGCCCACTTTACAAAGGCTTTATCTCCTTATTATGGAAAAAATAAAATTATGTAGCTGGAAAAAAAGTCACCATAAATCTTGAACTAAGGCAGTCAATCATTGTCTGAGTTCCAGTGTGAAGCCCTTACTTGTTCTCACACTTTCCCCATTTTAATTAGATGTTGATCTATTGTCAGCTAACTTCCATCACCTCCAAACTGCTGGAAATGCCAAACATAAATAAAAGCAATACAGCACAAACTAAAAATCAATTAAACCCCATGGCTTCATGATCAAATGAATTTCCACATTCTTGGGCACTGCTCACAACCTACAACCAAATAATTCTCGCTTACTCAGGCTATAGAAAGCAGACAGCACAGGACAAATGGAGGAAGAACTGGCACAGGACCTGGAAAAAAAACCCATTACTCTTCATGCAGGGATGCCTGTGATGCCACCTTTCTTCTAGGCATCTATGGGACACAAGAGGCAAGGAACAGCATGACCACCACATTCAGGAAGATCAACTAAAGTGAGGCTATTTTAAAGTAACAGGTTGTTGGAGATTTTTTTAGCAGGTCTCCGAAACACAGAGCCTATGGCTAGTTAGAAACATATGTCAAGTTGTAGCATATTTCCCATTTCCAGCCTTCAAAAGAATGTCAACACACAGAAGACCAGTGACTGCTCTTCTACACCCAAATGTCACAAAATATTTCTCCTACACAAAAGTCGGCACAGACCATTTTCAGATGCTTCTCCATCTGGGGCGTGCAGAGGTGTCACCTACCTGCCACAACTCCAGCAACGTACACAAAACTGATCCTCGCAGCTCCATGCACCATTTCCAGGGGAACTCCAACCAAGAGCTGAAGGACAACATTGAGTCCAAGGTGTTCTATCCTGCAGCAAGGAAAAACAGTTGTCCTGTTTTTTAACTCTTTGTCTCCCTTCCCTACACTTGAGACAGAGATATCTTGGAAAGGAAATTAAATAGCACCTGCTTCATGAAAGTAGATTAAAACATGGAAAAACAATGGTTCCTGGAAAAATAAGCAGACTGAGAGCTGTGATGTTTCTTCCCTTTTTGCTGCTCATTATCTTTTTTGTATCCACCCAGGTCCTTTCAGCCAAAGGCCTCATAGCATGTTTGGTTCTTAGTGAGACTTTTGGGGGGGTTTTGGTTTGTTTTGGTTTTTTTTTTGTTTTGGGATTTTTTTTGTTTTGCTTTGTTTGTTTGAAGAAGTTAAATGACTTGTCCAAAAAAGCAGCAAGATGGCAGCAGAGGCTGGAACAGAAGCCAGAAATTTGACCTGCTCCTCTCTTCTCCCCTCCTAATGATTCAGCCTTTCCCTGCACATATTACACTGCCATAATGGGGAGCAGATATTAAGTCAAGAGCAAGGTAAGCCTAGCAGTCCCAAGACAGTTGCTGTTTCCTTGTGACACATAATGCCACTTTACTGTTTGCACTATCTGATCCTCACCCTTTTCTGCTGTGCCTACTTCAAGATGATCATGGTCAGAATAGGAAGCAGAAAGCATTTTTCTCTCTGGTTAGGTGCCCAGTGAGACACAAGGCATATTCACTCTCTGTTCACCTACCCTTGCTCCCATTACAGTCAACAGCAAAACTCCTGCTGAACACAATGGGAAAAGCTGGGCTGAGACTGGTCTTGTAGAAAACCCTGCTGTTCACATCGTGCAGGACCACTTGCAGCCTAAAGGTAGTGTGACAACTATCATGCATATTTGGTAAAGACTACAGCGCAGCAGTTTTCTCCTGTGCTGAATCAATTGTTTCAAAGCAAGTTCTTTGTTGCTTTAATCAATAGTACTTAACAAAAATGTCTTGCTACTTTTCAAGCTCTGTACAAATATTTACCTGTGCCTTTGCCATCTGCAGGATCTTCCAGTGAGGTAACAACACCACTAGGCTCCTGAACAGGGTCCTTCTCAACACTGTGCTAGTGTCTGAGATTTACCCTGGGCTCACAGGGCTGTGACCTTGCTGAATGGCCACATCACACTGGACCCAGGGGTATACTGTTTTCTGTATGAAGAGTGCCTGAGGCTGCTTACAAAGCAGGAGGACCTAAATGACACAGTGGTACCCTTAACACAGAAGGCTAATGTCTTTGGAGGGAAAGAGTGCAAAGTAGCTAGTGCATTGAAAATCTACATCCTATTTTATACAAGATAAGGATTGCTCACAGACAGCCACTAGCAATCTTTGGTTTAAGTTACGTGCATTTTCACTGTTTTGGTCTTTCTTCATGTTACCATAGCAATTTCCCATATACATCAGCAAAAAACGCTGATGGTGAGATGCAGTAATGACAGAACAGTCTCATAAATGAGAATTTAAAGTTGGACTGGAAAAAATTGCTACAAATGATACTGCTGGAAACAGTCCTTTCTGGATATCTGAATAGGCTTGTTTCCACTGAATTTCTCTCCAAGGATAAATTTCTCTCCTGCACAAGACACTCAGTACTGCAATTTGTCATCATGGGAAACTGCTGCATGTAACGAGTTTTTTTATTACCTTGCTCAAGACTTTTGAAGCCACTGGGCATGGGCATATTCTGGCACTTGTTCTGATCCTGCATGTTCACAGAACTTAGGAACTAAATTAGGAACAACCAGCAAAGGTCAAACTGAGATCACAGAAAAGAGCCAAAGCATCCAAGTGCCCTTCTACAGAGGGGAGGGAAGAAGCTTTGGCTGGCACACTGTCAACAACATGAGGTGGCACTGGACATTTTCACACAAAGCACTGGGTCTTATTTTTCAAAGGAAGCTTTTGTTAGAGCTCAGCAAAGTTTATCCTAGACTCCAAAGTGACTGCTCTGATTCACAGCTGTTCTTAGAAGACTTTCCAGGAGCAATCCTATTCACTTCTCCTCCCCATCATTCTAACAGCTTTGAAGGCTCCACAGTCAATAAGCACCCATAAAATATAATTAGCCTTTGCCAGTGCTGAATGCGTCATTCTTGAAATGACAATTTCATTGATTTATTAAAGACTTTCTCCTTCCCTGGGACCAAACAAATGGGACTAAGCATCAATGCAAGTCATTAGTTATGGAAGTGTTACAAATGTGTGGGCCCCAGATAATCAACGTCTACTTTCCATGAAAGCAGAAGGGCAGAATTTACAACTTTGTCTGCCTTTTCAGCCCTTGACAAAGCTCCCCCCGCCAGGACCGACACACAACCCATGCATTTTTGGAATCTTTCTAGAGGCACAGCTGGCCAAGCCTTAGCAACTGCTATCTTCTCAGACATCTTCCGGCTGTCACTTGCTCTTCAAAAAACCAGACTGAGTGCACTAAATTAAGGAGCAGCCCACATTACCATTTTAAAGTCTCAGCTGGAAGCAGGATAACAATAGACCCTATAGCATTGTGTTAGCCTATCGTTTGAAAACAAGAGGAGAATGATGGGCTTGCACTAACAAATGTTATTACCTTTCCAAGATTTATCTGTTCTCCTGATATGAAAGGAGCTTAACACACAGAAGTTAGCAATAAATGAATATTTAGCCTAACTCCAGATACTGCAGATAAATCATGGGGTTTATTGTTCCAGCAGGACTCTCCATTGATTTGAAGGCTATGTAGCTGAAGAACTTGGAATCCATCACAAAAACAATGGGTCTCCTGCACACCACCTTCCCCACTGTTCATCTCTGAGCCAGCCGCAGACATGAAATAAACCGAAGCTATTTTTCAGCCAGTAAGTGTGAAGAACACTAGAGTACTGCCTGCTACAGGAAAGGGTGACCTTGCACAAATTAGGAAAGCATGCCACAGGTAACAGAGGAAGACATTTAAACGCTGCAAAAATTGTCCTCGGGCAGGTGCTTCTCTTCAAATGTATCCCAAAGCAATCAGCAGTTACATATGTGGTATAGTAGAACACCACCACCACCAGAAGGAAAGCCAGATGCAAATTAGCTAACATTAGTTAAAATCAAGTTTCACAACAACTTTTACAAGCCTAGTTTTCCCCACATCCTCAGCGACGGAAATTTCCAGTTCTCATTTTATATAACCAGCCTCACATCTAAGCCCAATAATCTCCAATTGCAGATTGAAACCTATATACAATGGACTTTTTGGAGGGATTTAGCATGCAGAGTACAGATGTTGCCATGTTGAGAAGTTTCATCTATACATTTTTTCCTATTCTCCCCTTGGGTGGAGCCTGTTCTCCACCCATTTTCATCCAGAGATCTGGGGCACATCCTGCACTCAAGGGCAATTACACACCGAGGCAGTTATTCCATGGCAGAGAAGAGACATCAGCATGTCTTCCATCAGAGACATGGAAAAAGGAAAAGATCAGCTTGATCTTTCTGGCCTGTCATAGGAGAACATTGACTGATGGGAATATAGGCTTTCTATTTAAGAACAAAGAGTCTTTATCCAGTTTCAAACTATAAACTACTGCTAAAAAGCTTGTTACTGTGATTTTTCAATGATAGATTTAGAGAAAAATGCCATTATCTGCCAGGAATTTGTGAAGATAATGATCTGAGAAACTACTCCGAGGGGGTACAGTGTTTTCTACAGGGATGAACATCCCTGTGACACTCAGTCATCACCATGGCATCACAAACATCATACAATTAAGTCCCTTTGAATCTCAGCAGGACTAACACAGTTGAGAAGCACAGAGTTAGAATCCCCACGCCTTGTATTCTCTTCCCAAGTCTGCTACATACCTCCCATGGGATGAAGGAGGATTCATTTTACTGTGCACCTTCCTTTTGCATTTTGCGTTAGATGGACCATTTTCTGTCCATCTGGTCAGTCGAGATTGTCAGCTCTTCAGGAACACTGGTGTTTGTACAGTGTGTACAAAATGGGAGTTCAATCTTGACTCAGGCTTCTAGGCATTATCTCAGTCCCTACAGAAGGGACAACATTACTAAGTGATGACATACCATAGGCACAGGGAATTTAATTGACTTTTCCAACATCAACTAGGAAGTCTAGCAAGAATATACCATGTAGTTTTTAAATACCAGTCCAGCATCTTTGCAGACTTGTTCTACCACTTGCACAGCTCCTCTAGAGGGACACTGGGCTTTGATCTGGTGACTTTTAGGAAGCACACACTGGGAAGTGCACAGTAAGAGGAAGGTGTGGTCCCAACACTGCTTGGGAGAAGAGCAGCATCTGTTAAGTTCCTTATGTTGCCTCCTCCTTTTGGAGAGCTGCAAAGGTTTGCCCCTCATTGCCCAACACTCTATAACAGCTTCAGATTTTTATACACAATTTAGAATTAATTTTTAAAAAATTATTTCTGAGCTGATTCTATCACTTCCTCCTCCTCCCTGTCTCTGGGGAACCTAAACTGTGGAGAATCTCCACAGTTTGTAAGTACTCACCCTGCGTGCACGAATATGTAGGTTAGGTACCTCCAAGCCTGAGCACGGAGCTGAGGATGGTAAAGTAATGCGTTCTTCAGATACAAGGGATGGCTGACTTGCAGCACAAATCTGTCTAATACCACTCCGTTGTAAAGAAAAAAGGCAACCTAGAAGAACAGGGAGATTCCTTGGTTAGCAAATGCCTTCTCTCGCTGAAAAGCACTTCGTAGTCAAAATCACGGAGAAAAAAGTCAAACGTACAATAATTTTTCTCCCATTTGACAGCCTCACAGAGCATGAAAGTTCCCTGTTTTGAGGAACCTGCAACATATTGGTATAACTTTATATGTGGCTTTCTGTAATGCGCCAGCCACTGAGTCAGAGGAACTCGGCACACTACTGATCAGTGCCATATTATATCCTTCTGTGTGCTTATTGGAGCACATTACTCAGCAACTGTGCAAAGATCTCATTTGGGCAACAGATGAGCAGGTCAGAATATTTAACCCAGTTTCTCTTCCCTCTTTTTTCTCTCCATTCACAGAACAGAGGTAACCACATAGGAATTTTTCTTCTAATTCCATTATCTGAATAAGCAGTTTTCCTAGAACCGTCCAGATTTTCAGTCCTCAAAAAGTTCTGCTATAGTTTCCCAGATTCTGTAGTTTCATACAAAAAATCGTTTCAATGACTAATAACCACTCTTGGAGACAGACAGGATCACAGTCTCCACTTACACACACACATACAGGTAAGCCAAAATGGCCATCAGCTTCGTGCTTGTCCTTGTCTGAGTCTAAACAAGTCCCACTCTAGCCCTTGTTCATGTTCCAGCCAAGCCTTTGGCAGTGTGGGGTGGGTTCCCAGAGAGAGGACATTAAAGTACTTGCCTCTACAATAGTGATGGTAATCATGAACCAGGGCGGAGGGCAGCAAGTATAGCTGTCGTAGTACCACTTGCGGTCTATCTCTCGTGGCAGGGTTTCATATGCAACATGCCGGATCAGCCTCTGCGAAAGGCTCAGCCCCGTTTCCTCCAGCAGTGCCTTGCTGCACAGCCTCCTGTTCCCCTGAAGGATGGCTTGGCGGAAACTATTCGACCTTTTGTTGCTCATCTAGGTAAAAGAAAAGGAAGAAACCATGAGGACAAAGCAAAGCCTGGCACAACCATCTGGGGAGATCAGTGCCAGTTTGGCAGCACCAGATTCAGGCAAGCAGGAGAACCACCACCAGGCTGGAGCTTTAGGAAGCAAGTCTCAGGATGATCACAGGGTGACCTATATGGGGTGCAAGGAAAAGGAGTACCAGGGTCTGCTATTACAATGCCAATAAATGATGTCAGGGCAGAACACTGGCAAGGCAGGGCAGAGGCTGAGCTGTCTGGCCCATTCTCCAGCCTTTCATCCACAGTCTTCACCATCGGTTATCACGATCCATATTCCTGTGTCCTCCTTCCCTCAGCTCCCCCTGCTTTATCTTACTTCCCTGCACTTGCCATCTCTTGGAGCAAAAAAATTCTTGAATGTAGCAGCAGGTACAGTCACAGCATCTAACCTTTGTGTTCTGGTCCTTGTTGGCAGGAGTTAGCTCTGGGCAAAGAAAACTATCCCTTTGTGTAAAACAAACTGCACAAGCAACAGCAACAAAACAACAAACTAAACTGGTGTACAGGCTGTCTTAACTGCTGTAAACTTGCAAGAGGAAAGGATTTCTTCTTTTAAAACACTTATCTTCAGAGGGGGCAGGTTTTGAGATCATGCAGGCTTTGGAAGATACAGCTAATTTGTATATGCATTATCATCTTCCATGCATAGAATTAGCTGTCTATCTTTTTGAGCATACACTTTCCCAATTTAGATGCATAATTAAAGCAATTGCATTTGCAAATTAGGCAGATGGAATTTTATGCCTAGCCTGCTGGGGGCGGGTGGAGGAAAAAAAACAAACCACTCCAGAAACAACCAGGTCTGAAAGACCTTGCTCCAAGATTTGGATAATTGCTAATTAGCCCTGATGTCAAACAAACCTGCTGCATTAGAGTCACTGTCTGTACCAGCTGAATCTTTGGCAGGAAGGCTAACTATACATAAAGACCGCTGTAGGGGAACCATTTACAGTAAAAGGCAGCAAAGCAAACGTGACAGCCTGGTCCTTCTTCTGAAAAAAACTGCTGGCATCTTCAGTCTCCCAGAACCAAGAAAGAGATGATATTCAACAGCATTGGCTTTCTGTTGTCTTGGATCACACTGGTTTCAGGTAGTATCCCAAAGACAGCAAAGCCCAGAGCTTGTGCTCTCAGTGCCCAGGCAGCCCGGTAATTGTTCCATGCTGGACCAAGCCACTTAAAACACAGTAATCACTGCAGGGAGCCACCTCCTGTTAATCACTGGAGCAAAGGGGCCATCTGAGGTGATGGCACTGTGACCCACTCTCCCAGCAGCTGCCCATCCCTCCTCCTTAGCCTTCCGTTTGCAGCCTGTCCTTCCAATGCAGAAATTCACTGACATGAGCAACACTGACAGACAATTGATCCGTTTCAAGTTTTTTAAAACTGGGGAAAAATTTGTTGTTGTTCTTTCTGAGTTGTTTTAGTGAGAAAAAGGTTTACCCTAAAAACTCTTTCTCCTTTCTTGGTATTTCTCCTTTTCTTCTCTCTTTTTCCTTCACTCATTCATAAAACACTTGTAAAAGAACACTTCTGGCAAAAGAAGCAGAAAAGGCAAAGAAGAAAAAAAAAATCTGTCCATAAAAATCTTTCTTCCAGTCTTCTCAAGTCTATCTTCCAAAAGATTTTATCTAAAACTAGGGAAGATGAGGGGAAAAAAATTGTTGTTGATCTTCTGTTGCATTAAGAAAGCCTGCTCATGTTGAAAGACAATATTTTCATAGAGAAACATCCACCAGGTGTAAGGCTTTCTTTAGCATTTGTGAGACACTTTTTGGTAGGTGACAGATGTACCTACGTTTCAAAAGGTACCTTTAGCCACCTAAGGACCTCACTGTGTTCACAGAGGAAAGCTTTTCTTCAGGTTAGTTCAGAGAAGCCTGTTGGAGACGTACTTTGCATGCTCCCTCGCAGAGTTCATTCTGTTCTCTGTGGCTTTGCTCTTATGGACAAGAATAAATTCAGACTGAAACTATAAATTTGCCTGCTACAGACAAAGATACTGGACAGTTGACTGAAGCTGCTGATATTCTTATTCTAATTACAGTGATATGTGTGATTTTCCTGTCTACCACAAAACAGTCAATGCTTTTCCCTGCTGCAGCACTTCAGTGGAAAATATAATCATTTCCAGAGTCAACCAAAGAAAACCATAATTGCAGTTCAGCATCAAGAAGTGTTGACCACCCTCAGCAGACGATCATCTCATCGCTGCAGGGACTGGTGAGAGAGATGGACAGGAAACTCCAAAGGTTGCCAACGTTCATGTTTGTGCTAGGCTCATAGCTGAAATTTCCTTACGCTTGTTCAGCAGAGGATCCTAATGCAGGCACCACTGAACCTGCCTGTTATTGCTGAGCATGGCAAAAAGGGACTTGCTTGGTTCAACCTCCTGAATTCAGCACAGCCCTGTCAGTCCAGTGTCCTGCTCTGCATTACTGCTAATGCTGCCCAAAGAGCCCAAATAACAGCCAGGGCAGTGCAAATTCATCAGCATGATGTTTCTGAAGGTGTTTGTCAACGTACTTAAAGCAAAACAGAATGGAAATGTCGTCTTAGTTTTCTTAAGAGCAGAACATTGCGGGATCACAGTGGAAGTCACACCTCAGATAAACAAAGCCTCTGGCTCTTCTGGGGAGGTGGGAAGCTGGACCTCACAACACTAAGTGACTTGCCCAAGGTCATACACTACAGTTAGAAGAATCCAAGTTGCACGACTTCTGTGATCACTAGGCTGCACCGCTTTCAAGCCCTTCTGTTCAGCAGAAAGCTCTGCCTTCCTCCCCCAAGACAGGAAAATAAACCACAGGATTTTCCACACCCCACATAAAAGCTAAAATGGAAGCTCATGACAATGTGATTTCCTCCAAGGAATGGTGAAAGACAGTCGTAGCTTTATTCTCTCAACTACCTGTTGTCACACCCTGTTATTTTTACAAGGTGTTCCATATTGGTTGTTTCTGGCCACATCTGTATGATAAAATGCCAAGAGTTATTTAAACTGGTAATGATAGGAAACCAGTAAATGTTGATATTACAAAAGCAAGGGAAGCCCTTGGGCAAAATGCTGATAGCTCTCTGAGGAGCACATATGACTGCTGGAGAAAGACCCTGTATGCCTCAACACACACAACAAGGTTATTTCTATACACTATGAGGCACTGCCCGTTGGTAGCCTCTCTGAACAACAGGTGTGGATGCATCACATCAACTGCACTTGCAAGTAGCAAGCACAGCCTTTTCCTCCTACTTGATTTTTGGTAAACCTCCCCAGATACTGTGAGATAGGCATAGAGAAACACATAAATGGATTAAGAGTTTCTAGGGTTTGTCAGTACAAACAAAAGCAAATACTTGAGAAATTATTTATGGCTAACTCAGATATGAAGTCATGGGATCAAAGTGTTCAGAGATGGAAAATACCCTTGAAGTCAACTTCTTAAGTGGCTGGAATCTTGTCCCAGGGTAGAGGGTCTACTGCGTTTTCAAATTCATCAGCTCTTAGCAAACAGGCAACAAGAAAACTGCCTGCAAATTAAATGGAGCAGGTCGCAAACTGCTGCAGTGCTGCAGAACATGTGGACATATCCAGCACCAAATGTATTCTTCCCGGATTGTGACACACCATCAGACTCCTTGGAAGGAACATAACTGGCAAGGAGCAGGATATTCCCTGCATTCACCAACAGCAGTAGGTGCTGTGTCAGTGGGAGCCAGATCTCAGTTTACCCAGAAAATTAAAATCCACCAAGATGTGGATGACTGGATGTACTGAGCACCTGTTAAATTTAGGCCTATCAGCAAGATGACATCCTGCTGGTCCCCACATGCAATCATTGCCCATCACACCAAGGAGGAAATGATCTCCAAAGAGGCAGCACAGCTGACTGCCAGGGCCCAAGCAAACACAACAGCCCTGGGCTTACTCACATAACCCCACAAGCCTCTGGATCACGTTGTTAATCTCGAGCTAGGAGGTGATGGGCATAAGGAGAGACAGAGGATTAAGTCACTACTGCTGCTCTCATCAACTCTTGATAAGAAGCCTATTTTTTCCTCAGATTGACTTTGGAAGACTCAAATCTTCCCAAACAGAGAGTCTTGCATATGGTCATAATTTGCTGACTTGATTTTGGAATTACATATTGGTATTTATGAGCCAAGTATTTAATCATCAGCTGAAAGAAGACTGGGCCCATTGTTGGTCTGCACATTATTATGGCTCCGGAAGCTCAGGGCAGCCCATCCCACTTCTCTTCACGCAATTGATCTGGGACTTCTTTAATGAGTGCGATATTAAAGCTGCAAGCAGATGAGTACAGCAAACAGTATGTGGAGAGTGAAGGCAGTGATGGGGAACAACTCATTCCCTTAGTCCTTCATGCCTGCAGAAAGTTACTATGCAAAGAGAGAGAAATTTCCCTTGCAAAACAGCCAAGCTGACATGACTGGTAACCATGCACTGCCACCTCTGCCCTTTGGTATTAGCATACCAAAACAAAACAAGGCTTAGTGCTACAGCTCTGCTCAAAGGATGCTTTTGATATATCTGCCAGAAAGGAAAATTTTTTCCTATTTAGATCTGAACCTGTCTTCAACATTGAAAATGTCAGCATTTAGGATGAGTCCTTACTGTCTAGTGTGGGACACTGTCAGACTTTACTAAAGTACAAAGTCCTGCTTTTGTTCAGCACACATGCCAATCTATAACTAGTCTCAGATAATCTGCAACTTGCAATGGAACCTGTCCATTCCCACCGACAGACCAATTTCTCTGTGTTTCTTGGCTATCTGTACAATTGTTGCTGCCTCAGATAATTAATAGCCAAGTCATGTAGCATTTCCCTATCTCCAGTTTCATGGCTTGTGTGGGGCACAGTACCCTTTTTATGGTTTCTATTCAGCCTCACTCAGAAGGATTTGAAAAACATGGATTTCTGCCCATTACATATTGGCATCTTTGAGGCTGGTCTACGGCTATTTTTAAACACATACAACACCATGACAGGCAATGCATTCAGCTCTCCAGCTCTGATCCTCCAAGACACAGAACACTAAATCAGAAGTTAGCACAAGCTTTTTAAAAGCCTCTGTCAGCTCCAGTTTTATAACCCACTTTACTTACAAATGCAGCCTCTTCAATCAATTTTGCTTTCAAGATTCACATTTATTTCCTTCCCTCACTCCACACTTCCTCAAAATGCTAATGCGGGTAAAGACAACTTCTCCCAAAATGCATACCTCAGCATCAGGTTCATCTGTCACAGATGTTCACATCCTCTGAGCCAACCTAGTAGCACTTTCCCAAACAGTATCAAATGGGAAAAAAAAGCAAACACCAACATCCTGATATGCTCTGGGGTTTCAAGAAAAGTGAGAGGCAGGAGAGACCAAATAAATTATCCTGGTCATTGCAGGGGTATTCCCTGCTCAGGGTTTTATCTGGACTCCTGTTAAATGTGCCAGGCTTAGACCTTCCAGCACTTCCATTAGAAAAGGTAAACCACATTCAGATTTCAAGGTTAATTGCAAGAACAATGCTTGCAGGACAAGACTAACATTGTGGTTCAAATAACATTGTGTCAAAACACAGCAAGTTTGTAACTTCAAACCCCCCAACACCTGTTCCATTTTTCACTGGTGCTGGGAAGGATTCCACAACTGAAATTAATCCAGATTTAATTTTCTGAAGCAAAATTTTTCAAAAATATCTTTATAACATTTCCCACTCGTGTCTTTTAGATGCATACACAATTAAAACAACCGTTTAAGTTGAAATTGTGCTTCTCAAGTTTCAACTGTACATGATTGAAAACAGCTGAGGAATCATGGTTAAGGATGGAAATTTCTACACTAAGTTCCACTTTAATTGGCATAATGATTATTTGCCAGGCTAGTTCACTTGGAAGAAAGTTCTCTCTTCTGCTGCTATGTGTAACCAGTATCTAATGGACTCAGATCAATGTACATGCTGAACATACTCCAAAAGCAGCTCTTTCATCTCAGTTATTAAATTTCAAGATACTCACCTTGCCCTCTGACGGCTTTTTCCCCCCTCAGGAGATGCACGTGGCTCTTGGAACATCAAAAATCACCAGTTTTCTCCAAAATGGGAAAGAAAACAACATGAAGGCAGCATGAGACACATTTGTCAGGAGGAGTAGCCAGCTCCTGGAAATGCTCCCTGGAGTAAGAACTTTGGACCTCAGTAAGGGCTTTAATACACTGAGAGGTAAGATGTAGAAGGACACAATCACATGACTGCTTTCATGACAAAACCTCCTCCTTTCTCATAATAGCATAATATTAGATTAAATACTGAAGTAAGAGAGTTTCCAACCTTTTTTAATTAAATATTTATTATTATACCTCTGAATAAAGGCCAGGAAGAAAGCTAAGGAATCCTATACTTTCAGCCAAGACAGTGAATCAAGGACAGAGGGAGCACTTAAAGGGGTGTCCCCATTGAAAGCTGAAGGACATCCAAGAGGACTCTAGTTGGGAGTCCTCTTGATGTTTGGCAGAAGATCTGCCCTGGTTCAACAGCGTAGCTAATTCGAAGCACACAGAGGAAGAAACTGAGCTATAAAGCCTGCTGCTTTGCCTGCAACAAACCTTTCCACATTAGCAGCAGTGAGAACAAAATGACAAACACTGGACAAAACTGCTAGAAATGAGGTACTGGGTTATTCTGCAATAGCCTTTTAAGCTTAAAACACTCACTAGAAAGTGAACAAGGATTTAGCAGGAAAAGGAGATATTAATTTGGGCAAACTTTTGTCCTGCTTGGGGATTCCCCTGAGAACTGGCGATTTAGGCTTTGTTGCTTATCTTCCCAGTGACTCAGATAATAAAGAATTATATACAGTTCCTGCAAAGCCTTGTTCACCTAAGCGTCCTATGCAGACTGTCAGCTGGTTCAGTAAAGGACATGCAAAGACACTGGAAGTAGAATTTATAGCTACTTTATGACTGTGCTACAAAGTACTTCTAAGTACCATCAAAAAAACCCTCAAGCAAACCATGGTTTAAAGGACCTATTTCACCTCCCCCAGCCCCAAGAATACAGTATGTAACTTCTTAAAAGCACACCTCCACAAAGATAATAGAGCCCTCCTGGTGCTGTCACATACACACTCACAAACTCAAAAGATAAAATTCAATATTTTCTCTTTAAAAAAGTTATCTCTTTTCCTAGCTACAGCTCTTCTTTCACTGTTTCCCCTCTTTTCAGTTCAAGCCAGGCTGGCTGGAGGAAGCATCCCAAGTAAAAGTGTTACCATTGCAAGCACTGAAACAGTAAATGCAAGAGTTACCTTCCAAAGCAGAAAGCATGGCCATGAAATATCTAGGGGCACACACAGTGTACCCACAAGAGAAAGAACCAAGCCTTGCTTTTATCACTGAAGTGGCTAATAAGAACAAATGGCTTCCAGCCATGCATTAGTGAAAAATGTCTTCAGAAAAATATAAGCAGCTACTTCTGAAGCCTTGGAAAGCAATGGAAAAGCAGGCTGGAGTTAGAGCAAGAGGGAATAGGGAGCTAAGGGAACAGAAGGAGGGTTCAGCACCTTGCAGAACTGGTCCTTCTGACATGGCTGGCTATTGCCTACTAAATCCTGTGCCCAGCTGGAGATACATCCCACCTCTCCCATGTTAAGATAAAACAGCACATTGAGAATTTGGAGAAAAGCCCTTTCACAGACCCAAACAATGTGAACTTTTCATTTGGTGACTACTGATAGGGAGGGTGTGTTACTATCTCTGAGATGTCTGCAAAAGGAAAAGTCGTAAGTCAGAGAAGGTGCTCTAATGCCCCCTTTCAGTGGCATAAGTGGCCAGCAGAAGGTCTGCGGAACAATTGCAAAACACATATGACCCTGGGAAAAAAAAAAAAAAAAGGAGACAAAACCTCTCACAGATGGAAGAACTTTGCAGCCTCCAAGGCAACATGTGTTTTAATGGCTACCAGCCTACATGTTGTGCCTTTCAGAAAGCAAAGGGAAAAGCTCGGTGGAGGCCAGAGAAAAAACTGCCACCCCCTGTGGAACATGGCTGCTAATTCCTAGTTGCATAGGTCAGTTTAATATCTCGTTAAACTCCACTGGCTCTTTAAAGAAAAAAGAGCAAACATCTCACCCCCCACTTCCTGTTATAGTTGACAGGCTGAAATAGCCTCAAGAGAACCCCATTTAATGACACCATCAATAGCATTTTAGAGGTTTTATCCTTACCAAATTTCAAATAAGTTGTCTAGAAGGGGAAGTTCCCAACATAACTTCATTAAATCGAAGCATGCCAATTCCACACCCATAGGGCTTCAACTCAGGGCTGTGCAAAGGTATCAGCTTGTTCTAAGCACATGCTTAAGTTTAATCATCCTTATACTGAGTGCATCTTTAAGTATCTTTCTATACTGCATTACAAACTCTTACAAGTCTATGAAAGCGTTTCCCACTTACAACATTCCAGGACCCACTTTAGACTCATTGTTTTTATTTATGGATTGTAACAGAATCCCAAAGTATTTTACCCCTTCAGCCAGTCTTGCTCTCTCTTCAAATGCCTACACAGATCACATTGCCCAGGACAGAAAAGCTAGTATCTAAATCTTAACCTTTGTATTTCTACAGCATCCACTAGTATAGACAGACCGTAAGACTCTTGGTAGTCATGTCACCTCCTTCACCTCCCATATTTTATCTCGGTTTTAAGACTCCAGCAATCTTTTGACATAATAACTCCCCCTATGAACATCCAGCTTGACAACACATAGCACAAGACAGCCTACCCCTAGCAGCTAATCATATTCCAGCCTCTTCCATGAGGTAAGAAACTACTGCAAAGATATCTTCCTCTCACCTTCTCTGATGGCCAATAGACCTGCATACCTGTCAGTCACGAGGAGGAAGAGAAGAGGCTCTAGATCTCTTAGCCTGTATCTGCAGCTTTATTTCTTTACTTGAAGAGGCAGGATTTGCAGTCTGGCAGCACACTGAGCAAGCCAGAGAGGAAATCACAAAAACTAAAGAAAATCTTTCTCTGAAGGGTAAAGTGTGCTGGCACCAGCAAAGTTTGGATTAGGGTGACCTGATTATTGTTAGACAGTGCTTAAAATAATGCACGTTGTTCACTGAAAATGAGGTAGAATTACCTCATACCTAGAAGCCAGCAAGGCCAGGGAAAGCAAGGCAGGTGTTAATTCTTGATCTGGAAAACAAAGGATGTGCGTTTAATTAGCTAATATATTTTGCTCACTACTGAGCTGCTACATCAGCTTCAAGTTACTACAAAGATACAGCTAAACATTTCTGTTGGAAGCAGCCATGTTTTGTTTTTCCCAAGTCACATGAAGTCTCCCTCAGAGCTTACTAATTCCTCCCAAACATGCTGAAATACCGTTGCCTTCAGGGAATGGCATTTGTCCTCAGCTCTTCTAGATCCAACACAGCTCCCCAAGCAAATACTCATCAGAGAGCTGGTTCCCCAGCACCTGGCTCATCTTCCTCTGGAGAACTACCACCGACTTTGCCAAAACTGTGAACCGCAAAAGAGATGCAACTCTTACCTCCTTCCATCTGCTGGAGAAACAGACCCATGAGGCACAGACACATGAGGCTTCCACAAGTTTCAGACAGTCTTTGCAGAATCAGGAACAAAACTTTGGTCCACCTGACTTCCAGTCCTGCCCTTTGAACATGAGATCCATAGCAGGTACAAAGAGACCTTCAGTGTGCACTAGGGGCACGTCCCAGGGTAGTGCCAGTGTTGGAATGGGGGACAGCCACATTCCCTTCCCCTCAAGTCCTTCTGCCCCATGTTGGCAGGTCCAATCTGGACCACACTGAATGCACTGAGGTCAGCTTTTACAACACATTTGGTTCAGAGGTGGTCTGTAGAGTTGCACTGGCGGAGAAATCTCTTGGGCTGCAGAACGGATTTTGCTTTAGTCTCAGTATAAGCTGTGATTTACTTTTCCAGCAAAAGCTGCTTTATTAAACACAAGGTTCTGCAAACTTTCCCTTGTCCAGAGCAAAGCTAGGAGTTACTTACCTGATATTCACAACAAGAGAATATAAGCTACCACCACAGCCTGAACTGGCTCCATGTTGCCCTCTGTCAAGCAGAGTAAGTTCTCAGAAGTTCTGCTGACATGTCTGAAGAGGAACACATCAAGAGGGTGAGGAGGTGGTAAAGTCATGATCCAGCCTGTCCAAAGCAACAAACCACATTCCCAGGCAGAGAAGACAAGGAAGGTTTAGCCAGAGAATAAGAGACCGAGTCTCTCCAGGGCCTCACTGCTCTGTTCTTTAGCTCTGTTACAGTTCACAGGATATTATGCGAAGTAGTCCAGGACTGCTAGCAGCAACTGCTGTTCAGCACGGATCTCAGCAAACAACATCTCAACTATAATTACCTCCTGGCTTGTCTCCTCTGTAAAAGTAGCAAACTTAGTTAAGCAGCTTTGCTCATTATCTCTTCTTGTGGCCTATGCTGTTCATAGCCAGAAATTTGACCGTGCATTTTTAGCACCTCTCTTCACAATGCAGAAAAGCAACCAGACAACAGAAATGAACAAGATGTCTCCACTTGTACAGGAAACACTTCTATTCTGCACTGTCTCAGACACAGGATAAGAAATCCCATCTGAAACTGCTTTCTGCCATTCTTGCAAGCCCCAGTCTAGAAACAGAAATGGATATGCATTGTGTTTTACAACTACATGAAATGAATCTCACATGTATAGAGGAGAAATAATTCCCAATGAGTTGCTTATCTGATTTTTTTCTGCCCTTTGGTTGCAGATCACACCAGGAGTCTTCAGCTTCCCTGAATTCATTCATTACTCAGATTACTTACTGAGTGATTTCTAGGGCCTACTCTCATCCTGTAAAATTTTCAGTTTTAGACATTTAAGCTGCGTTGCTGAGTTGAGAACACACATGTTTTGTGGGGGTATATCTGGGTCTCCTTATTAAGGTGAGAAGTCCTAGAATTGAATTTTTGGTGCATCTAGAAGCTCACAACACACTTTGGACATCGGTGGATAACACAGCTTTGCTCAACAGCAGTCCTTTAGTTGGGGATCACAGTGTCCGAGAGAGCAGGTAGAGGTCTTGGTGCTTGTGATGATGTTGGAGCACACAGGTGCAAGCATTTTCTACTGCCCTCTCTGGGACATGCAGTACCCTGGAGGAAACAAAGTGTTAACACTATTGCTCTGTGAAGTTTATGGTCTGTGGTACCTTCTGGAAACAAAAATTTCATAGAGTTACAGGTGCTTCTGTGGTCACTAATAGCATCTCTCGGCATCAGACTCTCTAGTAAGTAGCCAAGCACCCTACAGAATAAGCAGCATCTTATTCTGTCACAGTTCCAGGGAAGCCAGCAATGATCAAGGGTTCTACAAGGCTGAAAAAAGGGAAGAGCCCCCTGCTTAATTTTTATCAACATTAGCAAAACTGAGAGAAAAAACAGAGAGGATATCATATCCCAGGAACCAACCATTGAAGATAGAGTTCTCTAGATGCCCAGTGGTTAAACCTTACTTTCTGCTGGATTCTGTGAGACAGTGCATGTTTGTACTGGCTTTGGCTGGGGTAGAGTTAATTTTTTTCGTAGTAGCTTGAGCAGGCAGCTCATCATCTCCTTCCATACCCATACTTTGAAAGAAACCAAAAGAGCTGCTTGTGAGACACAGAGGAGTCTCCTTCCTTCCACACCTCTGCTTTGACAACTGCACTGTAATGCACCTTCAATACCCAGCCCCACTCCTCCCCTCAAGCCCTCTCCAGTGGCCAGAGCTTTATTAATGCAATTTTACTTCTTGCTTAAAGTTTCAGTACCTCAGACACACTTGGGAGGCCATGAGATTCTCATGCCAGAGTACTTGTTCATGAATATTGATGGAGAAAAGGAAAACCACACACATGGAGCCATGCTTGTAAAACCTCTGTGGATCTAGTAAAAGGTCAGCCTTTCTCTTCCCTGTATCCAGCACTATCATTTTTGGGAGCAGATCAATTCTTGCTAAGCTACTGAAACAGACAAATTAACCTGAGCAAAAAGCAGAGATGGCTGATGATCATCAAGCACAAGCATGTACTTAAACACCACCACGCATAGTTTCCAGGATTAACAGCTACAAAGTAAAGGAAATCACTAATTTCACAGCAATTCTGTTTCAAATGTGCTGTTTCTTTCCATCAGGAAGTTCACAAGGTGAGTTTGGCAGCAGGAAACTAGGGAAAAGAGAAACAGCCCTAAAAAGTTTGCATGTTGGAAATCAATAGCAACTAGAGGAGGAGTGAGAAGAGATGCCATTTGTAAGTAGTTTAATGTTCTGGCATTTCCGTTGCCTATTGATTAGAAAGTGCAAAAAATGCAGATGAGGATAGGGGGAATGATGACAGAAAAATCAATGGCTTCTTTACAGGAGTCATTCAATAGTAGTGACAGAAATTTGCCATTTTGCAGAAACCACATCAGATGGGTGTGAGCTGGCACAATCTCCTATTCCCCAAAGGAGAAGGATGTCTAAGCCTTTCACCTCCCACCTGCCTCTTATTAGCTTGTGCTGCTGTGGAGCTCAGTTCTACTCCTGAGCCTGTTGCCAATGTGTTGGCTGCCCCTAGACCATCATTTCTGTAAAAGAAATTAGGTAGCAGGAAGAGGTATCATCTAAGCGTTATGCAGCTCAATTACTGAATGCTTGCATGGTACTTTGAATATACCAAACTGTAGAACAAGCAGCTGTTGCTATAAATACACTGCTGATCACAGAATACCATTGACCGCACTGTTTATTAAGCTGAAGCTGAGGAATACCTCACACTCACTGTGATCTATTTAATAGTTCTACATTTATTTTACTGTGTACCTAAATATATGCAAGGGGCTAACAAGACAGCTTGATCAGATACAGCAGATCTACGCCATTGCATCACAGTAATTTCACCTTCACACTGCCCCCAGCCTGACCAGGTTATGACCTGGATCTTTGACAGCTATGCCCTGTTATCATAATTTTCTGATTAATGTGAATACAGGACATATGGAAGACACTTTCCTTCTAAACCGAGAGCACATGCGTGAGTGACCACGACAAACAGGGATCAAATCGCGAGGTTGAGTGCAGGAACACACAGAGACGCAAGTTATTATACTCTGCATCAAGAACACATCCAGCTTTCCAGCAAAACCTTAGAGATGCCACTGACTTTCATTGCTCATTGACTTTGTCACCCAGGTTTCTCTTACTGTTGCACTAAATCTTCTGGGAGTCAGGTTGGGAATGACAGAGCAAGAACAGGGCAAAGCCCCTGGAATGGCCACTGTTCAAGATACCTGTCTTGCAAACATTTCTAGACCATCCTGGGCATCTAACAACACGTCTGCTTCTGTGTTGGCTCACTAAACTGCCTTGATGAGAAACAGAGAGATCCCTTCACTAATTGACTCATTAGTAGAGGTAGAGAGGCATCCAGATCATGACTTATGCAGTCTGAGACATCTCACCTAGGATAAAATGAACATGACCTAGAAACACTTTATCCCTGTTGCTGTTGATGCCTACAGCAGTGCAGTATGATTCCATCCAGCAAGTCAACACAATGTTATATTTTGTCTGGAATTAGTGAAGTTTCTAGATAAAACAGGAGACATCCAGACTGACAGACCTCTCCTTGCAAACAAATGGCTCCTTATGACAGCTACCAGTTGATATTGAGAGCAAAAGCTTCTAAACTAGCAGCAGCCACTCCTTCATGCTCCTCTTACAACAGCTCCCACAGTTTCTTCCCATGCAAACTTGTTTCCCTGGAAAAATCAGCAGCAACTTGACTCTTGGCTTGAGAGTTCAGTCACCACTGAATGCTTCAGCAAGCCCATGCAAAGTGTGATGCAGAGACACAGCAAACACTGGTGTTAACAGAGGGAGGGAGGGAGCCAATGTTTTAAGCAGAGCCAAGGACTCACAGGCCCTGCCAGCCAGAGCACTCACCAGGTTGACGAAGTCCTGGTAGCAGATCCTCCCCTCAGAGTTGCTGTCTGCCAGGGCCAGCAGGACCTCCAGCTTGTGGGGGTCCAGCTCTGAGCCATGTCGCTGGAGAAGGGAGCGAAACTTCTCGGTGCTGACGTAGCCGGTGTTGTCAGGATCGAACTGGGATAGGAGGGGAAAGTGCTACAATTAACCATTCCACTTTACACACAACTCTGCCTATGCATTCGTCACCTGCAGCAGGCCCACAGGGACCCCAGGGACTGCTCTAGGCTTTGGTGATGCATCGCCCTGCAATCACCCCATCTCCAGCTTCCTTTCACTGCTCAGGGACTGCAAAGCACCCTGCTGCAGAGAGGGGTGAACCCAGGCATCGTTGTCCACACCATCACCCTGTCTCCACCCAAGCTTCAGCTAAGTCAGCTGCCTTCACTTTCCTTCCCTCTGCACCATCAGTTCTCTTGGCCTTTTTTTATATCCCTCTTTATCTGGACTACCAAGCAAACCAGAGATGCAGTCTGTCAGATAAAATGTACTGAAAACAATTTTACTCCTGTATTTCCTATCACAATTGCAACACAGGAATATGCCATCCCTCCTCAAGCCCTTCCTGTGCTCAGTGTTTCTGACAGTCACCTTCCCAGATCACCTCTACAGTTGCCTTCAAAATGGTAAATGCTTTCACTGCTGAAGAGCTCCTTGTTTTAAGACGCATTGGAAAGAAAGTTTTCTTTGGACAGGGAGCAAAGCAGATGAACATTATGTCAATCTAAAAGTGACAGGGCAGCCACATGCCATTTTCAGAACATAAACCAGAGTCATTAGAAGGAAAGTCCCAGGTGAGATTTGCAGTGAATCCCACTATGACGAAAAACATCACTGTTTTTCCATCAGACTAAGTGGTTAATCTCCTAAAAATGCCACTGACTGAAAAGCGACAGCTTTGCAAGGCTGTTCAAACTTGACTGCTTCCAGTGGCCTCTAGCCCACGCCGAGCTCCCCAAGGCACTCTGCAGGGGGCTGCAAGCTCACAGGCGGGCACACCCCCAGCCCTGACAAAGCCAGTGCTGGCACCATGCCGAGCATGTTTCTTTTGTGCTTTGAAAACTAGTGGATGCAAGCTGCCAGACCAGCCCGCACTAGCTGTGGTGCAGTCTGATCTCTGCCAGCTCTCTGTTGCTGGGAGATTTGCCTTTGATTTCCTAAACTTGGCTGTGAGGACCCTGGTGCTCACTGGCCTCCTTTTGTAGATAATGATATCAAGCTTGTTGGCTGGATTGAATGGCTGTCAGGGGGCAGGGTGGTCAGGAGGGAGTCTTTTCATGGAAACATTTGGGACATAAAAGGCCTTGGCAGAGCCAAAAAGGTCCTGACAATTCTCGCTCTTTCCTAACAGAGTACAAAAACTGAACAGGCGCCGGGCCTTTGATCAGACGCAGCAGAGTAAAGGCTGCCTTGGCAAGGGAGGAGGTGAGAAGGGGGATGTGGCAGAGGATGCAGCCTGCCTGCAGCAAGCAGAGCAGCTATAAAACAGACCGGCCTCAGGCACAGGCATCTTGTCCAGAGGACGCAGTGCCCACATGTGAGGATCTGGCTCAGTCTCCTTCCAGCCCAAGCACCTACGTCCCACTGCTCCTGGGGACTCTGCTATCACTGGCTGCTTTGTTGAGGAGGAGCTGTCTAACCTGAGGAGGGGAGATCACAGCCCCTTGCTGGAGCAGGGCTGGTCTGCTATTTTGTCAAAACAGCAGCCCCTCGTGAGGAAGCTGCTGGGGCAAATGGGTTACAAAAAACAAGGCAAACCAAGTGACCTGCGGACAGTCAGAGCTGGGCACTCTCCCCCACCCTCTGCCAAGGGTTGTTCTGTCCTTGCAAGGTGTCCTGGATGTACCTTCCTGACAGCTGGCACTCAGAGCCAAAGTTGGATTTCATCAGCTTGTTAAACAAGGGCTTAATATTAATCCCTGGAGAAGTTTAGCTCCCCTGCTCCAGCCTACTCCAATGCTTTGCATTAACAGACTAAATTCTAAAACCAACTCCAAAATCAGGGTTTCTGCACTCAGGCTCAGCTCTGATGCTTTTTGGCTCTTGCTGGGACTCCCAAGACAGCCTAAGTTTGCAGCGCCTAATCCCAGAGGCAGAGAGACCCAGGAAATAAAGTATTATTAGCATAATACCTGAGATGACCTTTCTCAAGGGGAATTTGCAGAAGCTGGGAGATGAGTCATTCAGTGAATGGATGTAACACTTGCAATCCCATAGATACTGCTGTGTTCATCCATGTTTCCTGAAAACATTTGACCTAACCAACATATTATTTAACTGCACCACTTTAACTATATCTTGACATTTAAGATGTCAGAACCTATCTTGTCTAGGACAAAACCATTTGCTCCTTGAAGGCTTAAATGCCTCCCTACTTTGAGGGCCAGTATCAGTGACTGAAGCATGGGACTCTCCCCGTGCTGTGTGCTCATTGTTTGACTCTGTAGGAAAGACCAGTGACCACAGCCACAGGGAATGTGGCTATTCCTTCAGAGGGCAGAATAGATACACAGCTGAAGCACACAGGCATCCAAAGCACAAACAAGCTGCTCAGACCACAAACCACTTTTCCCAGGCTTTGTTCTGCTTTAAAGCATTCCAAAAAGAAACATTTTGTAACCAAAGAAAAAAAATACACAACCACTTCAGAGCTTCAAACCAGCCCACAAGGACACACTAATGAATCTAGACTCACTAGTGCTAGAACAGATATGATCCTGTCACTCAAGATGGTACTGTCCATACCTGTTACTGGCTGCTGGCTTTCCAAACGGACAGACAGCTGAAGGCTGTCTGGTGGCTACAAATGAGCCTCTGCTACAAAGATGCTTCTTTCTCACACCAATAGGTACCAGCATTCCTCCTTCAGTGTACTGTCTTGCTGCTCATCCCACCAAAATCAAAGCAGTGGCAGAAGGTAGGTAGTATTTTCAGTACTTTAAACGTGCTAGGGAGCCTCTTCTCCTCTTTCAAGTTACTATGTATAATCTTCTTTTTGGCACTAAGTTAATGGTACTAATTAGAAATAGGTTTGAATTAAACCAGTGGATCTGAACAGCATGAAAGAGTAAGAGGTGAACAATGAACAACTGGCATCTAAACTAAGAGAGGCCTGCCTCAGAGCAGGACTAGACCACTGCTTCCACAACCTGGAGCAGAATGTTTTACTGTAAACCCCAGCTGTAAGGGAGTTCTCTTATTTATGTTTAAACAATTTTTTCAGCATATAAAAACCTCATCTGTCACCACAGCACTCAAAATCCAGCCCAGCACTTCAAACTGCGTCAAACCTTGTTTCTGGTATCACAGCTAGCCACAAAAATCAAGGGGTTGAGCTGGTCCTGCAGAACATGTGTCCCCACACATAACAGAAACGTGTGATGATACACTGAAAACACTTGGGTCCATCAATTATAAAAGACGCGACTGACCTTTGCTAGACGCTTCATGTATTTATCCATGATGATCTCGTTAAGGGCCAGTTGTGCCACAAGCCCAGCCGAGCACGTTTGTCTCACCGAGAGGACAGACGATGACTGGCAGCCAGCAGCATGGCTGCGCTGAGCCCACAGGGACAGCTCCCCAGGCAAAGCCTCCCAGCAGCTAAGTCAGCACCGTGGCTTCCTTTACTTCTGCCTCTGCCCATCTACTTGGGCAAACAAGAGCAACATAATCGGTGCAGGGATGAGGAAGGCCATTTGCCCCCCCTCACCCCCCCCAAACAATAGGACACTAACGGCAATTTCATGCAAGGTTTCCTCCACATTTCAATGACAATCACCCTTAACTCCCTTGATCCTCAACCAGGCTCTTAAGCAAAAATGTAAATATGTTAACAACCGTAGTGGCCATCTGACTCAGGATCTTAATTCCCTGGCCCAAAACAAGCTATTTTTTCTTATTTCTTCCCTGTTTTAGAGCAGACACACCATAAACTGAAGGCCCCACAACAAAACTACAAGACAAAAATAAGGGAAGGGGGCCCTGCAAACTGATGGAAATAGGAAATATGGTTGAGAAAAGAAAATGAAATCTCAAATTGTTCCTCCTCTTTAATTAAAGACACATCAGCCACGGCTCAGTGAACAAGTAGGGTGGAGGCTGGTGCTTGCAGACAGACAATGGGCATCTTGGGAAAACGCAGACATTTCACACAGCGCAGCCAGCTGCTCCTCTCCCTCATGGCAAACAGCCCTCTGGGGCATCAGAGCAGCTGGAGAGTCAACAGCTGAACTGAGCAAAATGTGAGGATCCTTGGCTAGCTTTAGGACTGCAGATCTGTTGCAGGAACAGAGAATTTGCTATGACCCACGGTTTCCTCATCGAGGGGCTTTGTCTTGGCACCACCGAAGCCGTAAGTTGTCTTTGCAATGGGGAAGGCTCCAAGCAACTTCATCTAATTAGGAAGCTGGCTTTGAGTTGGATCAGTCCCTTCAAATCTGAATCATTCTATAGTCCGGTGGTATCTTCATTTCTGGGAGAGAATGGCCTGACAGTCAGGCCTCCTGGCACTGACCCCAGTTCTGCTCCAGACTAGGAGGCAGATTCTGAAAATAAATTGCCCCGAGCTTTAGCTTCCCCTCCTGTTATATGGAAATGACAACTCCTGTCTTATTTCCTACCAGAAAGGAGCTACCAGTAGATAGGCCTGCTTCTTGTTCACGTGTAGGCCTTTTCCCATGGGAAAGGGGGAGTCTATTGCATGCAAAATCTGTTCATCTCCAAGGGTTTCAGAAAGCACTCTAAGTTTGCTGGATTTGAACTCAAACTGTTAGATGGCATAGTCTCCACAATCTAGGGATGCTAACAAACTTTGGAAACAAACAGACCCGTCTCCAGCCTCAAGAGCCATGCTGTAGTTAAATCAAGAGTCTCCAAGTCAATACATGGAATTGACAGACTCCAAGTTGAAGCTGTGAAAAGACATTTAAGCCAAGCATTGAAACCCTCCTCAAGATAGTCGCACATTTTACCAGAGCCCACTCTCTTCCTTTCCACTGTTTTTTGGGTCATGCTGTGAGTTGCTGAGAGGGATTTTTGTTTGTTTTTAAAAAAAAAATAACAAACCAAAACACAAAACCAACAACGTGGCAACAGTATATGTAGCATTTGCTGCTTTGATGAAGATTTAAGGAATGACAAGGCAGAAGATGAAAATCTGCCTTATAATCCAAATGAGAGGGCAAAAAGCAGGGGCTGTTTTAACAGGAATTTCATCACTGCCTGGTGGTGGTGATCTTCCCAGCAGCTTAATGATCCTGCTCTCTTTTCCAATAATGGGAGGTATACATGAGAGGAGAAACTCTGGTCCAGAAGAGAGGCAGGCCAGTCAAAGGTAAGTGCATATCCCTCCACCTTGAAATCCAGCCTCTCATCATTAAAACTCACCTAATAGTTGTCTGAACATGTATGGTAAAACATTAGTGCTGGCTCCAGTGACGCATGCTCTCTTCCCCTGTAAATAATGAATTTACCCACTACTGCCCAGACAATATAAAGTGATTAAGTGCTGTTCAGCAGTACTTTTAGTGCATGTTTGATTGCTTTGACCCGAGGTGAACCCAAGGGCTAGAAACATCACCCAGCTCTCAAAAGCCAGATTGCGTTTAAGCACAGAGGATATACCCTCACTAACTCGCCAAGCAGGGCCCCCAGGCAGACCCGCTCTCTGGAAGACTGCAGTGAGAGAGCACAGAGCTACCCAGCTCAGCATTCACCTAGGCAGGGAGGCGTTCACAGAGCAGATGGCCTGTCACCTGGGTTTGGGTAAGCCTCTCTCTGCATGCAGCACATGGCAAAGCGGAGATGGAGGGAGCTGGTATAAGATTCCCTTTTCCTTGAAGAGCAGAGTAGCCTGAAGGACCAGATTCATCAGCTAGATGGCCAATCTGTAGAGGCATTTCAGCTGTAATTTATTTCTCCTACTATCTTAGGCACAAAGACAAGGAAAGGACCTACTTTACTACCATCTGTCGTTACCTTCTGCAAAAGCACTTTAATCTAAACAGACACTGGAAGCGCAGATTCAACATGAACGGGAGAATAAAAGGATTCAGGAGTGCACCGCTGCTCAGTTGTTAGGCAGACAGGTTTGATTCTTGGTATTGCCAAGATTTCTGGAGTCAGCCCAGGTGTCTCTTGTAGTGCCTTGACTTCCTCATCTACAAGGCACAAGCAATGCACCTGTGCCTGCGTGATTTAGAACAGTGAGGGTTGTGGAGCACTTACAGACCGTGACTGGATGGTGGCCTCAATGCAAAAGAGCAATTAGCAAGCCACAAAGCCAAGTAGCACAGGGAGAATATCAACAGAGCTGGCCTTCTGCCAAGGTTTCATGTATAGAAACATATCAAAATTTCCAAAGCCATTGACAGCTTGACACCACACTAAACTCCTTGACTCCACAGAGGTTCAGACCCCTGGTCCAAGCAAATCTGGCATTTGGAGACCCCAGGAATTTTTGACCCACAGCTTGCTGGGAAAGCCTATCATGCTCAGCCAGGTACCCAAATCCATGTTTCTGTCTCCATACACATTTTTAACGCAACTCTCCCCCCATCCTTCCTCTGCCTGTGGGTTTCTTGCTGCAAGTCCTTGCTAAGACACTAAGAGAGGATAGAGCTGAGAAGCACTCACAGGACCTGTTCAGCTAGCTTTCAGTCCTCTGCCGTCTCCACAACCCAGCACTCCGAGCAATCCCACTGCCTCTCTCCAGATCAGCCTCCTGGCAGAACACTCACAGGAATCAGCCTCCAGTCTCAGCTGGTGAATTACAGCGTTCAAGCCACACAGAACTAAATTCTTCAAAATATGCCACTGTGCTGCCTTTGAAACCAAAGCCACTCCCCAGAAAGAAGCCAGGGTAAATAGAAGCTCCATTATCAGCAGCACCGACAAGGAAGGAGATGAAGCACTGAAAGCGAGGGAGATAATTATATGATTAATGAGACAGCATGGATGGCAGGAGATGCCCTCCATTATGCCACAAGACTTAATACAAAGAGATGTGTTTATAGACTAAGCCTTCTCCAACTCTGCTTCTTCCTGTTTTATTATTTATGTAAGTGCATTAAGACTAATGGAAAGAAGCTGAGGCACTCTAAAAAGTGGTGGAGGTTTTTTTAGGTGGAAATAAAATTTTTAATCTGGATTCAGCTCTGGGCACCTTGCACATTTCTCTGGAGAGATGTCCTCAGCTGCAGCAACAGGCTGGGCAGGTTACAGCCGAGTCTGGTGAGTCATGTATCTTACATCACCAGCCCAGTTCTGGTGCTGACTACCCACACATTTCTGAGATTGTGGACAAGATGAATCGTACAAGAGATCACCTAGTGACTGCCATGACCAAACCGACCCTAACAGTTAAAACCTTTTCTGAAATCTTTAGACAAGAGGTTTAACCCTCTTTCTAGATCTGCTTGTCAGCACTGGCCCAGACATTATTATATGTACAAATGCCCATCTCTTGCCCTCCCTTTTGAATTCCTCTAGTTTTTAGGGCTCCACAATATCCTGAGGCAATGAGTTCCGCAGTCTAATTAAAATTATGCCCACATTTCATCTGGATGGTGTAAGGCATTAAATATCAAAAGCTGAAAAGAGCAATATCTGTACTACCATGACACATGATGTTCTCATTTACCACCACATAATTATTGTTTATGTCTTTTTAGTCATGTCTTATTGGAGGATCTCAAAATCCTGTATCACTATTAATTACATCTCTTAGGGCTTCTGCATTGTGAGGGGACATAATGCGCAAGCCATTTCATTCGGAGCTGAAACGCAATACGCTCTGGGTTGGATGCTGCATGTATTTGGACTACATAATTCAACAGAAGGCATAGCATGCACAGTCAACCTCACAGCTGTGAGACAGGCAGTCTCTAATCACTATTGCTACAAGGAAAACAAAAAAAACCAACAAAACCCAAAACCCCAGACTTAACAGACAGAATAGCTGTTTAGCTAGGGCTGTATTTCAGGCCAAGTTCCTGCAGTCAGATCCCTGCTTACCCCCAGGTTAACTAAGTGTACAGAAGCATTTCTGTAAAATTCACTGCTATTGACAATGTCTCCTGTCACAGCAGCGTCTCTGGTGGTACAGATGAGGCAGACAAGTCTTCTCATTCAAAACAGGGTTTTGGTCTGATATTATCTGGAAAAAGTAGCATAGGTGGTACCAGCACAAAAGAGCCAGAAGTAGCTGAAATATTTATGTTCTGTATATGGACAAAAGCCCATTTAATTATTTCTATCATACAATGATGACACACTTTCTATCCCAGCAGTAACTCCACAGAATGTTACACAGCAGCTGCTAAAGTTAGATAGTACTGAATCAGCAGGTCAAGGTAACTTTCATCCCAAGGATTTTTAAAAGCCAGTACTAATACTGATTTTCTGCAAGTCTGGGAACACTGGAAGAACATCAAGACCTGCTTTTTACCTTTCTTCCGGCTTTGAATCAGCAATGCAGCCCCTTCCAAGCCTGGCTCCAAAACTCCTGTCCAAACATGATGACAGGCACACACACCGCTCCCAAAACTGCAGGGCTGTGACAAGAATTTAAAGCGATAAAGCAGGTCTCTTGGCCTAATAGCAACCCACAGAAAATGAACATGAGTGCTATTGTGTAGTGCATAATTGAAGGAGGACTGGTCTAATATCAGTCAGAATAGGCTACAGAAAACAGATTATGTTCGGCTGGTATTATCTGGATGTGGATACAAACTTGGTGCAGATCATAAGACAAGATCACTTGTATAACTGATTTCTGCAGGGTATCTGACATCACCAGACAACCCTGTATTTGAGGACTTACTGTGACTCAGGCTGTCACACATTCAACATGCTAAAGTCTGGCTATTTGACAGGTCTCAAAAATAAAACTAAGCTAGAGAGCTACCATCGCATGGAGATGCCACTAATGGGGTCCCATGAGAATTTGTTCTTGCCCCTACAGAATTATCATTACTAACTTTGGAGAAAGTGTAAGATAGGTCTGTGTCATGCTCACGGATGAGCTAAAGCAGCAAGTTACTAAGCATGAGCTGGGTCTTTTGGTAAAGCTGGGTGCTTGCAAACAATACATATTACAGTAAAAACAAATAGAAAGCCATATGGCCAGGAGCCAAGAATGTCAGCCAGCTTACAGGATGGGGAATGCCATCTTCCGAAGCAGCTACTCTGGGGTAAAAAAAAACAGCCTTGTTTGTTACACTGAGAGCTCTCAAGGTAACACTGCCTTCAAAAAAGGAAATGTGACCTGCAGGTTTGTAAATGAGGTGACATTACCTCTGCATTTGGCACTTTGTTACTGGTATAGTCTGTCTCCACTGACAGACTCAATTCATTAGCTTATGAAAGGGTAGGTTAAGCAATGACTTGATCACTGTCCAGAAGAACCACAAAGGGAACAGAAATTTGGCAGTAGAGGATTCTCCACTGTGATAAAGGTATAATCACATCTAGGGGCTAGAGGTCAAAGCTGGGCAGATTCAGATTAGAATAAGTTGATTATTTTTACTATTAACAAGTGAAATGTCTCACTAACTTCACCAGAAGTTTTACAATTGAATTACAAGTTCTCCTAGACGAGGTATGGCCGAGGTCAAGCAGATGACTCAGAAAAATCTTCTGGCCTTCATTACGAGAGACTAGATGATCCCAACAGTTCCCTTCTGACCTGACTGGAAGTTATTAGGACTCAGAAAAACTTAAGCCAAACAGATGCATTTAAAGCCTCAACTAACAACTGCCGTAACACACATATAACCAGAATGACCCACCTATACTGGAGCTCAAACCACGCTTCTGGTTAGAACAACCACCACAGAGCAAAACTCCTGCTAAACAGACTGGGAAACATAGCTAACTCAAACTGTTTTTATATCTGGCTTTGCTCAGTCATGAGGACTATAAGCTACCAAAGAAACTCCTCTGCTTTCCAAGCTAAACTGGAGCAGAAGATAATGTCAGCGTTTTGAAGAGGAGACAAAGGTATCGCATGATTCCCTTCAGTGCATTGTAGGCACATGGCGTTACACTGCAATGACATAACTGTCTCAAAAGTACTCCAGACAGGCTGGTTCCAAATGGAGCCTGGAGCTGGAAGTATTAATTGTTACTCTAATCTCTATCGTTCAAACACTTGAGAGCAAACTATCCTGGCTTGCATCTTTCCAGGGTGATTACAGGGCTTACAACTGCAGTAAGGAGACAGACTGCCAGAAGCTGTAGTGGTTCGCATTGTTTTTTAGGATGTATATCCAAATCAGTCCTGGATGACACCCAGACTGCAGGTTCCCTGCATGAAGGACTGCAAGGGTAAAGTCTGCAGTGTTTGCACTTTCCCAGTGTCTGCTATGTCAAATACACTTTGGTTTAAGGGTAGATTAGTCCAAGTGCCAAAGCTGCACAATCACAAGTCAGAAAAATCAAGCTGCATTTTTAGCTTCTTGTACATCCTTACTGGATACAAGGGACAAATGCAAGGCAAGACACAGTGTTTCTAGAGTTCTCTTTTTGCCACAGTTTTCAAACAGACACAAAATGTGTCTGAAGTTTTAAAGCAAATCATGACTTAATAAAGACTCCACAACAGGAACGCAACTAACTTCATAGGAAGAAGTGCTGTCCGTGCAGGTTCCCAGCTCGAGTCTTGCAGATGGAGCAGAGAGCAGTTTTCCCTGCAGGTGACAAAACGCAGGGCTGGCCGCCGGCTAGCTGTGCCCTGCAAGGTGTAACGTCTCTGTGGGGCCAAACACAGTGAATAGGGAATCTCTTTTACACACTCATCAGCCTGACAACAAACTGTACCACAGCATGGTTTGAAATCCCTCTTTTAGACAGTTATCAGGGAAAGGCTCTTTCTCACAGGACTGACAAGTCCTCACAAAGCCTGGCCCTGCTTGAGCCATATCAGCGGCTCCTTACTGCCTCAGGAGACTGCAGCGGATACTCCCTTCACAGCCTCCCACACAACAGAGTGTACACGCTGTCAGTCAAACCTGCACTTACTCACAGAGCCCCTGTCCTTGCCTGCCTCCACCTCATTTCTGCCTCCTTTACTGAACTAATCTGATTTCTCATGTGTACAGGGCTCACACATGCTTTAAAGAGCACCTGCTTCCTCCAACAAGCCTGTGTGCTCTTCCCAAGCTCCAAAATTCCCCTTTTACTTGAACAGACTGGCTTGAATGCAGTTTAACCATTCAAAGCTGAAGCCCCCCATGGGCACCCACAGGCAAGCAGACCTCCCACTTAGTTTTCCTGCCACGCTGCAACAGAGACCTGCTCCTTCAGTAGGATGGTGTGATGCTTGCACACTGCTGGCATAGGTATGAGCTGTAGGGGACCAGGTGCACAGCAGGCTGGGGCATCTTTGGCAGAGGCCTGTGGTCAATATTTGCCATGTCTGCATCACAAGCACAGGGTCGTGGCTACATTGAGACTCAGAAACAACAAGCCCTGGCTTCTGCAATTCACAAGCTGTTTCCTCAGTAACACTTAAAACACACATTCAAGTGCAGAGATGGCTTTCCAAAACTGATAGAACTCTAATGCAGAGAATTAGAAGAAGGAAGCAAAGAAGGCATAGGCAACAACCATAATTAGAGAGCCAGCATAATTAAGAGAATGCGTGTTCCTCAGGAATGAGGAAATCAAAACAACCTCCCAAAGAGTCACCTGAGAACTGCAACCACTGCAAACAAAGGGGAAGCAAGCCAGGAGGGAGAGACAGAAAGACCAGACTGAAAAGGAATGTTAGAAAATGGCAATACTCTTCCTATTCATGCACCACGCTGCATCTGTGGGAAGTAGGAAGGCGGGGGCTGGGTGGGAATCTTCTCACCTGCAGGGTAACTAGAGAGACAAATCCACCCAAAACAATCCCACCAGGCTTCCACTGGGGATTAATTAGCCCATCAAGTGGGGCCAACTTCCAGCAGAGCACCCTTACGGAGCATGTTGCAGACTGCTGTGCTTCGGATGGTCACAGAGAAGGGAGTGCAAAGACACAAAAGGAGGACTGCAGAAAGGGCAGGAGGAGAGGGAAGCCCAGACTGGCCAAGAGGAAGCCCAGATGAATGGAAAAGGGCAAGTAGGGAGGTGAATGAGCAAGAGGTGATGAATGGTAGGGAGGGCATAGAAGTTTTACATAGGGCAGAGAGCAAAGACAGACTTGAATGGGAACGCTGAAAGATGCCGCTTGAATGCAAGGGGAAAGAGGGAGGAGAAATGAGGCAAAGAGAGAGCTGAGCAGCACAAAGTGAAATAGTGCAGGCAGAATAGCTTCCCACATGGGCTTGACAAGGCCTTAGAGAGAGACACAAGTAACACAGCATGAACTTTAATCCAGGAGTAGAAAAACTGCCTGGAACAGACAGTGTTACCATCGTCTGTCCCTGTATAATCCCTCCACCAACAGGCACCTTCTTTGCTCCCAGTCAACAAATTCTCATGAACCCAGAGCAACTCAAACAGCAGTCACCAAAGGCAGATGGCCTCCAAAGGGAATCGTAGCAAAACTGAGCCAGTGACATGGAAACAGCTGATGGGATAAAGGGCCAAGATAATTACAAGCAGCAGCCCAAGAGATGCAAGTGTAACTCTACCCTAAAGGTGGGACAAGATGCAGTTTATATGTGTGACATAGAAATGTTGTTTATCATCAGTGTTATTTGCAGGGCTTTCCTCCCATTTCTAAAGCCATGATAAATTTTTTCAAAACAAAACTTTTCCAAGCAAAAACTTGGAGATTTCAGTCATGCCAAGACTTCCCTGTGAATTTGCCTTAGCTTTGAACATTGATTGTTTAGAAGAAGTTCCCTCAGATCCTAGAAGGCCAGAACATTGGACATTAACATTTTGAAAAAGTTTCATTAGAAATTTGCCATTTATGTTTATGTTCAGAGTGCCCAGATGGTTCTGCTTAAGTCAAACTAAATATTTTGCTCAAAGAGAAACAAAAAGCATTTTTAAGCAATCTTTTGGGGAACTGCAAACAAAACTCTACATACCATTATTCACCCACCTCCGCCCTTTTCACAGCTGGGCAAAATAAAGCATTTAGAAAGGACACATCTTATTACTTGGACCTCACTGGCAGAGCTGAAAACTGGGTACACTCCCATCCCTTTTGGGTGTGCAGATATAGATAGACCAAGGTATCTGTTATCATCCTAGGTCTATCAGTCACCTCCTACATGACCCTGTGCCAAATTTAATTTTCCCAACTGCAAAGCAAAAGATACAGTGGCTCACTCTAAAAGGGATAGCATAAGGCCTTAAATCATAGCCCTTTACTTCATGCTTAGAAAATCTTTCATATTTATCAGGAACAACCATTTAAAAGCTAATTCAGTGTCTGGAGCTCATGTTTCGCTCGTTCATAAATAGACTCCACTGTCACACAAGCTGAAACGAGAGGCCATAGAAACCCAGTAGAAGGTAGGACACAGCCCGTAAAAACAAACACAATAGAAAGGAAAACAAATTTAAATCAAAGACTTGATTCTACTTTGCCTTTTCAACACATCAGGGAAGCTAAACATACAAACTGGCTTTTAAAGTGTTGCTAGAGGAACCACGAGGGGTCCATCTGTGCCTCAACTTCAGACTCCAGTTCTGCCCCCTTCTTTTTTGATGTTTCTTGCACCAAGCAAATATAACAGTATCAACGCAGTTAATTTCAGGCAAAAAATGTGAGCATCCTGGAGTCAGAGCACAAGCAGCAGCTCATCTGAGAAAAGACATGAGGATTTTTCCCCCACCACTAAAGAAATAGCAAAGGAATTCCTGAGAAAATCAGTGCTGGATCATCAATCCCTCTCAGAGAGGTCCAAAAATATAGGACAGAGACTTGGCATCTGGCCGTTAGCAATCAGGTCTTTATCACAGAGTGCATTTTGAAATGATAATATGTGCTCTTTATGATTCACAGTGGTACCACTGCTGTTGGCCAGTAGACAGAGTTCCACTTTATGAACTGGGAACTCAAGGCAGAAAGGTGAAGTAATTCATCCAAGAATGCAAGAGGCTTTAAAATACTACTGTGGTTGAGATGAGCTGCCTGTGCTCCAGCCACCTCCACGAAGCGTTCCTACGTTGCCACCTAATAACTGACCAGTAAAAACTAGAAATTGCCAACTACTAGAAGGGGGATTTTTAAGGAGGGGTTAAGAGTAAAGGTCAAAGCACCCCCAGAAAGTACACTAAGCTTGGTAATATCCACAAGCAACAAGGAATGATGTCAAAGTGTGAGTCTCTCCTGGAAGCTGCAGGGAGATGAAGAGATAGATGTGCATTTGCACAGGCATACGCACACACACAGAGCAGTGGCAGAGGGACTGTAAGGGTCTCCAGAAAGGCTGCTCTGCCAAAGCTGACAAGCTTGAACATTGTAACTTCACAGGCCAGTTGAACCCGTGAAGAACCATTACTGCAAATAGATGAGTGTCTTGCTTTTCCATCTGCCAGCCTGGGCATGGGGAGATCATGTTACATGTGGCACTGGGGGAAGGGAAAGAGTATATGAATAATTCTCAATTCAATGAAAGGAGTGTGATCTGTGCAGCTGCTGCAGTGTGAGCAAGGCCTAACAGCACTAGCTATTGCGTTGGGTCAAGAGATCATACCATTTCAGCCTGCTTCCTCACTTGGGCTTCATCCCAGCTGCTTTCCTCTCCCTTTAGTGCCCGCCTGCAGAAGCAGCTAGCTCTCTGGAAGAAATCCAGACACAAGGAGAAGAGGTTACATATGCCTGAGGGAAGTGACAATACAAGGCAGGTCACTGCTTAGTCTAAAAGCATTCAGGCAGAGTCAACACCTACTAAAAATACACACACACACTGTACAGGAGAAGGATTTATTCAGATGGGACAGCCAGGAGCTCAGGCATGCTTGGGGTTCCTTGAACCTGAACCTCTGGGAAACTGGCAGCTATTACAACTGAATCAGGCAGACTTGTGCTGCCAGTGGCCGGGAGCTGACAGGTCATCCTCCTTCCAGGAAGGGCTGCTGTGGCACTTACGCTGTTAGGGACCAAAACTGTCACCCCCTCCCCATCCCACAGCCAGCCTGGGAACGCTAGTTCTTTTCTGCTCCGCAAATCCAAGTGTTCTGTATCAGACAGCCAAAGCAAAGCCACTACCACAAGCTGGTCAATCTTCTTATGCAAATGAACTCAGGGTAATTGGGACAGTTACAATGAGTCCCTAACAATGTTTGCCTTTGTGCACACTAGTGGTAAATATAGACTAAGCTGGTTTCTAAGGATGCAGGGTGAGGGGAGAGCTACACTGAGGGACAGCTTCTCAGAGGGCTGATAAGGAAGTAAGCACTGTTTAAATGCAAGGATGCTCTCAGAAGTGTGGAGCTGATGGGCAAGGAAGGAGGCAGATGCTGCGAATAAGTCACTGACTGGAAGTCTCAAAAATATTCAGGGAAGCATAGCCACTGTGGCAGGTCCATGGAGCTGTCCCCCCACATTACAACCTTCATTCCACCAACAGAAAACTTCCACAGTATTCATCCAGTTAAGGATTTCAGCCCACACACAGAATTCAGACACCCGAGAAGAGCTCCCACCAGAGCCAAGACTGGACATAGGACAAACACCCCACCCAGAGCAATTGCTGACAGTCTCCAGGCTGCAAGCACACAGTGACAGGCTCTGGCTTAGCCACTCCTGCACTCACGGCTTTGCCTCTTGGTTACCTCAGCATGCTTCAGCGCCATGAATCTCATATATATGCTCTACTTTTGTTGTAGCCCTCCAGGGCCTATGCAGCAGCCATGGAAGAAACCTAAACAAAAAGAAATTGCCCCCTGAAATCCTGTCATGCAAACAAGACTCTTCCCACCCATCGCCACAAGGACTGAATGGAGAGGGACTGAACACCCCCCGCCCACCCCTGCCTGGTGGTCTTTTTGTCTCATGACCTTCCCCACACAAACACAACCCCACAACAATCAGACAGGCAACATAATGCACCAGCGCCGGCTTTCCCAGCCCTTCAAGGCAAGCTGGAGAGGGAAGCGGGGGGAGCTGGGTAGAGCTGAAAGGACCTGGGGATGAACAACAGATAGGATGGGCAAGGAAATACCAAGCAGTGTTTTAATTTTTATTTGTGCAGCCCCACGAGCCAGGATAAAAATAGTTTCAATGAAAGAAACAAAAGAAATTTTATCTCAAATGGCTTAAAGGGACACGGGAATACCAGCCAGTGGGATTTTCATACCAAAAAAAAAAATAAAAAAAAAATTCAACAATTCTTCTAAACCCCGTGAACATCTTTTAACATTCTCCCCAGGAAGCCTACAAAATTGAGCCCTTTGGTGTGAACTCTGCTGGTTTTACTTGGCTATCTTCGAGACTTAAAGCCTGAGATGGATTAGATATGAAGGTTTTCTTTTAGATTGGGAAAAGACTTTTTTTGCAACAGCTGTAGTTGTAGACAGCATCAGCACACATGGAAACCCTCCCTGGTGTGATAGCTTCAAAGCACAGAAAGTTTCTGCCAGTCTGTCCTAACTGTGGAAAAAGAGTCTTCACCTGTGCTACTGACAGCAAGGAGTAAGTGCGCCACCAGGCCCCAGATTGTCCTTGCAAGGTAACAGATAACCTTTGGTTACTGCAGGACACATATCACCTTTGGGAAAGGGCAACAAGGGCCTCCAAGGACTTCTTAGGAGCAGATCAGGAGACCAACAAGGTAAGGGGAAAACTCCTGCCTTCTGAAATGCCAAGGGATTCTCCCCTGCTCCCCGTGCATGTACAGGAAAAAAACCAGACTCCACAGGAAAGCAAATCAAATAAAGCAAAAAAAAAAATATCATCTCTCAGGGCCTGGATTCAGTAAGCTTAGCAGGGCCCTCAGCTACACTTCAGGGCACTGGAAATACATACTAAGTACCTTTACAAGGAAAGGAGGCTGTGCTTTTGCCAAAAGCTAAGATCTGTCCCCGATGAAATCCTGGCAGTTGAGGCAGTAACAGAAAGCAAAGCTACGGGAAAGCACTTGTGTGATTTACAGACACATTAGCCACCTAGGGAGCATGATACAGTAAGAAATGACATCTCAACTCCTGCTGCCAGCACCCCCCACAATACTGTTATCGTTATCCAATCCTTGATTAAAGCACTGCGATCACACAGTGGAAACCACCTGATGAGACAGGTATGAAATCATGTCCATGGGATGGTGCAACCAATGTAAAGAGACAGAAAGTCTTGACAAAGGCCACATGCAGCAGCTGGGTGCAGGAGGCCTCTCCAAACCCAGCATGCAGTGCACGGGACCACATCTGGCCAACTGGCCCCAGTGAGGGGGCATGGAGCTGCAACTGACTCTTGCCTATGTCCTGACATGAACTGGAGTAACTGGAAGAGCAGCAGCACTGAGTCTGCACACAACTGGCAAACTTCCCACAGCAAGGATACTGTCTCCTGTCAATCCACTCCAGCCTTAATCCTCTGTGGAAAGATCCCATCAGCACCGTGCTAAGAGGCAATCTTTCAAGCCAGATGCTAACAATTAACGATAGTGAAGATGAGGAGGAAAGAACAGATGGAGTACAGATATAACCACGCTCTGCTCATCACATTCAGTGACTTGGTGGAGCTGGACAGGAGATACACAGGCAAGATTCTCAGCCTTGCTCAGCCCTGCAGTAAAGTACTACACATAAGCATGCATGGGACAGCAAATCTATTGCACATCCAGAGACAGATGTAAGCCAGTGACAGAGTCAGTCTCACTGCTTATTCTCACTAGAAAGGACGTAGCTGTTGCCCAGCTGTGAAGCTGCTTTGGGCTCTGCAGTATTTCTGTCCCATGTAGGATAGGTGCAAGCCTGCTGGTAGTTTGAGGATTTGCACCCTGAGTCTGGATATTTCCCGAGCACGGAGGGGAAACCAGAGTTTTGACTCAGCTCATTCCATGGACAAAACTTTCAGCAGAATCCTTCTTCAGAAACAAGATTACTCAGGCAATAGTAGGATCTTCAGCACAGTTACCATGTAGGCCAGCAAAATAACTGTGTAAACTGGAAGTTGACCGTCAGCCTCTTCACCTACCAGGGGAGGGAACATGGTTAGAAAGCAAGCCAGTCCAACTCCCATGGCTGTCACACTCTTCTCTTAGCACTTCTATGCTAGAAAAATCTCACTGCATAGATAAATATTTGTTGTAAAAAGTAGGGAAGTACAAATAGACTGGGTTGCTTAGCTGAGATTAATTCCTGTTCTATTGCATAAAATAATTTTACTTTACATCAGTCTTTATTACAGCAATGAAAATTATACGGCCATTTTAACTGACCAGTGTTGCTTGCTCCAGTTCTCACCCCTACAGAGTTTGGAGGCAGCTAACAAAAATTACTTCAGAAACTGCCAGCTGGTGCCACCAGTCCTGGTAAGCAGCTTCTCCATTCACTCTTCTCTTCCCAGGCCTTGTGTACCTGGTCTCTGACAAGCTGAAGTGAGAATCCCTCCTACACCACGGAAATGGGACAGTCTAGATAACTTTGATCTGTGATGGGGGGCTGATGGGGAAGTGGGGAAATTTCTTGAGATCTTTTTCAGCCCTACACATCTTACCATTCCTTCACCCTTGAGCCACATGAGCTGGCTGCTGTATACAGAGCTGAGCCCAAGCAAAGCAGGCCAGAGCTCTCTGACAAGGAGCTGGTGGTTACAGTGGCCTGGCCAAAGCGTCCACAGTGCAATGCTGCCTTCTGCAGCCCCAAAGAGTGATCAGACTCCCAAGAACCCTGGCCACTGACTAGACTATTTGAGAGACCAAGCCTCCAGAAGAAAAGCAGCTGGGTTTTGCCTGCATACTTGCCTGATGTTCTTCAAGCACACACAGCAGCTTTTTTACAAGTTGAAAGACAGGCTTATACCAACCCATAGCAGACTGCAAATCTCTGCAATCACAACTAGCTAGCTTCAGAGGCAAGACATCATAAACAACCACCCCTACTTGCCTCTAGAGGATTTTTTTTTTTCCCAAACACTGTAGTGTGGGGAAGAAGTGCCGTGAAGGTGCCACCCACACCCCCAGCCACCCCACACTGGTGCTAGAGTCCTGGTTCTATTCCTGCTGCCCACCCAGCAAATCTGGTTCTTTTGATCACCTTCTCAGAAACATACCAAACCATGGTCATTTCCTCAGGCTGCAAAGTGGAGACACTGCTCAGTCTAACCCTGGTATACATTCCTATGAGAATAGATCAGAGATGCATGCAATACTCACAGAGCTGTGCATCATTACAGTAACAATAGACTTTCCACAGCCAAACTCTGCTGCATTGAAATCACCAGCATTTAGAGAGGTTATGGCCAAGGAATACACTAGCAAAGAATTTTTCCACTGACATGAAAAATGCTGGCTGTTAGCAAGGCTTGGATCCAGCACTTCACCTTAGAAAAAACTAAAATAAACCATAGAAGCCTCAGGGAAAAAGATCATTTGAGCCTGGATATTCCTTTCTCCTTGGCACAACTTTATGGTGCATATCACAATATTCTCCCTGCATATTTGCTACTGCCCTTTCAGCCCAGGCTTGCATAAGCGATGAAGAGCTGAAGTATTTGTCTCACAGTGCTAAAGGGAAAAGCAAGAAGTGCCAGTGTTTTCAGAGTGCAGCCTCTCAATATCTGAGGGATCATCACAACCTTATGTGCTCGAAAAATGAAATTTATCATATGAATGCTCTACCATGGAAGAGGTGCACGTTGTGGGAGCTTCCTTTAATAAAACCCTCAGCAAAAGAAATTGAATATTTCTATGTCTGCACACTTAAAGAAACACTGTAAAATTAAAATCAGGGGAAGTCCTTACCCTTCTGAAATCAGTAATGAAATTAGCATGGGACCCAAAGGAAGCAAATGAGGCCCCTTCAGAGAGGCCAGGATTTCATCTTGTGTTTAAAACCCCACAGTGGCAGATCTGTACTTATTTTAATGACCCACCAAATCCTTTTAGTCCTCTACATCCCTCCATGAAAGCCTAATAATGAAAAAATATCTACTAAAACTTGGCTTTTTCTGAAAAATACTATCTGAACTGATCTTTAAAGACAGATATTTCTGCGGACACAATGATTTTGGACTGCAATGTTTTGTTTTCAGATATCATTGCACTTCACATTTTCACAGCCTCCTTGGAATAACATTTGCTACAGAAAAAGTGTAAGTGATACTCACAGACAAAAGAATAGCCAGCCCTCTGAAACCACAGGGCCTCTCCATTTGTATTGCTTTTGTAACAAATGTAGCCTGAGCCACAGAATTCCAAGTAAGAGATCCTCAGGCGACTTAAAAATTCAAGCAAACCATTGCCATGCAACATTAAATGCATTCATTTTTATGAGCATCAAATTTCACCTGTTAATGGATCAGTCATCCTCTGCAGCTACCAATTTACATATCCAGCCTGCAAGCTGCTGAGGGACCAGTGGACACGAAATACATGAATACTTTAAATCTGAAAAAGGAAACTAACGTCCATCATAACTCAACCTAATGATCGCATTTTCTTTATGAGCAGCAGCAGAGCCCACGCCTGACAACCACACTTCCCATAAAGACACCCCAGATGCAATGAAGTACTGAACCCTCTAGTTAGAGACTGTAACTGTGATGCATGCAGTGTTCACAAATTAATCACATTCAAGCCCTGTGCAAAGAGGGAATTCCTTGGAGTTACATTTTCACCAAGTCACTAAACCCCATGCTATTGTACATGGACTAAATTCAAAGGCCTGATCCTTGCTATGGAAGACAGTTTATCTGAACTTACATTAAAACCCTGGAACAATTTCTCAGCCCTTTTGCCAAGCCAGGCAGTATTACCAGCTTTAATGTAACAGCACTTTTGATCTTGTAACAGCTACAGTGGTGCTGGTACATCTATTATTCCTCCTGGAACAGAGCCATGCACAGATATCACACCTACAATTCACTCTTTTTGTGCACAGCTATCTAGAAACAGATGTAAGAGAGAGCTTCTCAGCAGCATGTACCTCTTCCATCATCCCAGGGAGGTGAATGACCCTCTCCAGTGTCCAACCCAGGACCAATTACAGCTATGGCAAGGAGAAAGGCTTCTATTTTAAGCTTGTTGAAGAGGTAACGGGGTGCTGCAGGCAGAAGGATGGACATGGGGTAGTCTCCTGTAAACTGGTTCTCCTTTTTCTCAACTCTGCACCAGGCAGGTAGACAGCAGCTTGAGGAATGAGGATCAATGGATTCCATTCCTTTTTTACGTCTGTAGCAGCCTGTCCCTCCCCCATTGCAACAGGATATGATCAACTGATCTCCTTATTCCATGTTCCTACCTGCAAAACTAAATGAACTGATATTGGAGAATGAGCTTTGAAGTCCTTGAAGAGGAAGGGCTATTGCAGTGCTGAATAAGGCAAATTCCCTACAGCCCACAGCCACTGCAGTGATACAAGCAAAAACCCTAAAGTGCAGAAGAATCAGGCCCTGAAAGAAACTAAAAAGCTCAGGGAAAAGATGAAAGAAACTGAACATGGAAAGCTAATACTGCTTTGAACATTTACTGAGCAGAAATCCTTCCCAAAAGTGACAGAACTGCAGTTAGCAATCAGGGACTCTTGGTCTGGCATCCAGGCTGTTAGGCAAGACCCACGCCTCCCAAGAGATTTGGCTGCAGGGCTTACTCAGACCCATCTCACAGGCATCAACTACAGCAGTTTTTCAGAAAGGAAGGGCAGGAGCTGTTACTTGAGCAGCGGGGAAGAAGCAAACACCACTTGTTTATTCACAGGTCTTGCTACTCTAACTTGTTGCTTGCATCAGATGTCACAGTGATAAGTACCTGTTCAAGAAAAAAAAAACAGGAACAACAGTGAAACCAACCCCCTGCAGCTAATCCAATTAAGACACAGGATAAAGTTGTAGAGGTTAATCAGATCTGAGCCATTGGGTCTCTCTCTGCTGCTGCTTAGTGACATATCTGGAGAGCAACACCAGTGAGATGAAGGCCAGGCAGAAACACCAACCACCTAGCTAGCCCCAGGAGACAAATGCTGCTCCCCTGCTGCATCAGGCAGAAAAGAGAGGAGCACACTACAGGGCAGTACTGTGGGTGGTCTGCTGGGCTCAGAGCTTGGCTGTTCCATTAAGCCTTATCAGGTGCCAGGATGCTGTGACCAATGGGGCTATGTTAGACAGTCCTTACAGCAAAGACCAAGGCTACATCTGCAGGGTGCTGCCGGGTTGGTAAGCAGGGTGGAAATTTACTCAGCAAGGAAAAATTCTGCTTGTACAATTGCAGAGAGCTTCTCTTACCCTGTGTTTACCAAGGCTGCAGCAGGGCAGATCAGGGCTGCCCCAGCTCAAGGGGCGACCAGCACAGACCACTTGGACTGTCACGGATAGCCCCTTCAGCATTGGGAGCCAGAAGAAAGCTGAGCTGGAGTTTGCACTGAAGCAGCTCCACCAGTGCTGGAGCGATAGGGTTCAGCACTGACTAGGGAACTTTGCTCCTGTCACACTCAAGGCATCCAGCCTACTGCCTAGCCTCAAGTCCTGACCTAAAGCTACCTTGCAAAACCAGGCATGTTGCTTTTCCCACCGTTCTGCCAGTGATGCTGATCTCTTTGGTTGCCAGAAATATTGTTTCAGGCAAATAATTCCTAATCCAGTAACCATCATCATTTGGAGAGGAACTGGGTCTCTTGATACCACTCTACCACACTGGACTTCGCTAGACTACTCTGTTAAATTGTTCCTCTTTCTCAGTAAATTCTTTAATCCAAGGAGAGTGATTGCCACTGTTTTTCACTTTCTCAAAGGAACTAAGACCCATAACCCCCAAAATCAGAATTTTTGTCCTTCCTGCAGGAAGTTTTATCCTTGCTTTAAAGATAAGGAGTTTTATAGCAATCAGCCATGAAACTTGTCAGGAGAAAACTCACATTTTATACTCTGGACTTGAAACACAGAACATATCAGATAAAAATAGCTCCCTTTTTCACTGTCTGCCAGATCTGGGAGGGAGGTGAAAATCCTCAGGGACTTGATTTGATGCGTGAAAAAGAAGAATTCTACAGCAGCGAGTATGCACACACACTTATTTTAGGTCAAATAATAGCTCTGCAATAATACTTAGCTTAGCAAAGAAAACCAAAACTTGGGATAGACCTACGCTAGGGTGCTGAGTACCATGACAATTCAAGTGCATCCATCAAAAAGAGAGGGAGGAAAACTTTAAAATACATAAATAAATAAATTTTTAAAATCTCATCACATCACAGTTTTCCTGCCTTTAAGATGGTTTCTCTTTGAAATTCCAAAAACCTGCTCCCGTATCAGCAATCACGACAAGTATCTTGCCAAGATATGAGATGTGCTGTCTGTGTGAGCCAGGTCACGCAGACCTGGCCAGCACACAACCTTCCCCCCACAGCATGTAACTCCAGATCAGGCTCCCTCATTCCACAGCCATGTAGTGGGGCAGCAAAGGGACCTGGTACAACATTCAACCTTCCTCCTCTCCCTTCTCAACAGGGGGAGAAGACAGGCCATGCACTGCCTGCAGCTTTCTGAGGAAGCATAGCTCAAGCCCGTGCAGCTCAAACATAGCAAGCAACTGCACAGCTTACTCCAGAGCACCCTATGTTCTGCAAAAGGGCCAGCTATGCTCTTTGAGGTGATGAGTTATCGATCAGAAAAGAACAGCAAAGTGGCATCATGTGGCTCTACGCAAAGTTCTTGCCACCAGCTAAACTGATAGACCCTAGCAAAGGAGACCAGGAACCAGCAGGCACAGCTTTAACTCTAACAATAGAGGCAGTTAAACATCCAGCATTAAGGGCTATTGAGTAATGCAGGAGTGATGGGACAGAAGGAGGGTTACCTTAGTAATCTGATTAAGTGGGAAGAGTGGCCAGTCATTCCCTCCCTCCAAATCAGTGTAGGATGACAAAGGCTGGATCACCTACAAGACGTCAATAAGTGTCTTGTCCTTGGCAAGGAACACAATACCGGGGCAATCAGAAACAACCCTTCTCTGATATCACCATCACAACTGGCACACACAGAGCATCCTTATCACAGGAGGCAGGTCCTGAGCATGGCTGACTGTTTGCCTGCTAACATCAGAAAAATACCTTGGTGTTCCCAGTGGGAAAGAGCTCATTTGGCTACACCTCATGAGGAACAGTGAGCAGAGAATGACCTCAGAAAGACTACAGCATTCACACTGCAGAGAGCATCTTTCCTTGAATGAACTGCTTTGGCTCAGGTTGGGTGTGTGTAATTCAGGCTGTTAGAGACTATAAGAAACCATCCAATGCAGCTTTGTGTCAAACCTCCACCCACACATAAGCTACATAATTAATAAGGATGAAAGAGAACATTATCCCAAGCTGGTATTCAGATCCTCAGTGATCAGTAGAGCTTGTTATATTCTGTTCGGCCTTAGAAGTCAACAAAAGAAACATACTTCACTCATCATACGACATGCTTGGTCATTAAATACAGGCTTATAAGCCCATAAAGTCACTGTTGCTTGCAAGTATGGAATAATTTTTTGCATGAACTAGTTTGTTTTGCAGTAGGCCCAAAAGTTAATTAGTTTTCACAGTTTTATTACTCCACATGGTCAAATAACAGCCTGGAGCTTCCAGTCAGTTGGAACCGCGTAATGTCCAGAAAATTCTCACTGTGATTTTCAGGACTGTTTACTAGGGCCATAAATCAGCAGCTGGCAAATGACTTTCTGCCCCAGGTCTTCTTGGCCACCAGTACCAACCCTAAAAGATCCCATAAATCAATGCAGCAATGGCAGCTTTCATCTCATGGGCCACAGAGGGAATAAGGCTGGAAGATGCTGTTTCAGGCACATACAACAATTCTTTGGGAGACATTTTGCCTATCACAACCCTGGGAGAAGTCACCTAATGCACCTGTCTTGTTAAAGGGGACTGTGCAGCATTTATACGCCAGCCAGCTTCAGCTCTCACGTATAACTATGAAGCTATGCTGTTGCTCTCTCCACCACAAAAGCTGCTTCCTTGTTGTGCCTGACAGGTAGATAAATTGGCCATGCACCCGTCCGTAAAAAAGACATGGCTTTGGCCTCTCCAAATGCTGTAGAAGGCAATGAATGCAGGCAGGAGGCACTCATCAAGCAAAGAGCACACAAGAAAGCCAGCACACTACAGTCTCCGAGATACAGACTGAAATGCATTGCAATAGCAAAAACCTCTGGTGGGGACACCCAACACTGGAGAATCCTCTAAAAAAGCCAACACAGACTCTAATTCATAGAGCTCTAGAGGAGACAACACCAGAATATTTAACAAGTTGAAGGCACAAGAGCAATCCTGCACACATAGACACATGCACAAGACATCCCCAAACAGTTCCCAGGGCTGACAAGTCCAAGTGTGATAAAGCAAACATGCAGCTCAATAAAGATTCTTCAGACACTCTGTTTAGGTTAGAAGAAAGTTATTCCTCCAGCCATGGTCTCCAGGCACAGCTCAGAGACCAAAGATAGCAGCAACAGGACCATCTCCCATGCCCTTCACAGCAGTCTCCCCAAGAGGGGCTGCCTAAACGCACAAATCAATGCAAAATAAATGCTTCTTTGAACCCCAAATACTATTGTCAGAGGACACATGAAGGAAAAATGTTTGTGCCTTCCCTGCTGATGGGGGGGGAGAACAATCCAGAGACATAAATCCAGTGATAACAAGACTGTGCAAAAGCAACTCCTCTGTTAGCAACCAAGAGGGAGTAGCTGAGGGAAAAGGCAGCAGTTCAAATGGAAGAAGGAACAACAATAAACACTTTCATTTTCCTCCCCAGTGCAAACAACAAGGCTAAAAAGCAACATACTTCCATGGAGGCCACTGCCTACAGTGAGGAAAGATGTTCAAGGCCCACCTTCCGTTATTTCCCAGCACGAGGGTAAGCAAACGTGTGAGAGGAGCAGCAGGAAGCTAGCAGAGGGAAACAAGCATCTGGCTCTGTTTCAGAGCCAAGGGGCAGAACTAAAAACCCACTTTGCTCTCCAAATCCCTTAGGGCACACGCCATTCTGGTACCAGCCCCAGCAAAACATACAGTTGATGTTAGATATATAATGGGTCCAGGACAATTGTCACGCTTGTTCTCAAGTGCTTTGCCAGACCAAATCAGAGCACACAGTCCTCCAGCAGTTTTTGTGAAACTTCCCATTTTTCACCTTTTATAATATTGATCCTTTCTCTGCCAAGAGGTAAGCTTGGTTACCTCTTGCTGGCTGTAGACTGTCATCAACAAGCACTTCCACTACAATCGTACATCACAAACAAGCATGCTACACAAAGCAGGGTATCATCACCGGTACCTTATCTTGAAGGATCACAGAGGCAAAGAGATGCTTCCTTGGGGAACACTGTCCTGAAGAAATGCATGAGACCAGAGGTTTGATGACACTCACAAACACCTTTGCCTCCAGCAGCTTCATTTATTTTTCTGTCATGCAACTCGGGAAACTCCAGAGTATATGCTACTTACAGTGTGTGTCAAGTATCAAAGAACATGAAGAACAGTTCCTAGGGGTAAGCTTGATCTTGCTTGTTTAACATCAGTTTCATACATGGTTACTCTTCTCACTAGCAACACAGGATCACTGCAGACAGCTGTTCCTAAGCAACGGGAACATACACTAAGAATACATACATTCTCTGTGTCTTGCTAGTGCCGGGTTTTTAGTTTTAGAGCTGAAGGAATTCAAGGCCCAAGTGAGAGCTGGTGTGATCACAAACATTCAGGACTTTCACTACACATTTCACCAAAATATATCATCTCTGGTGACAGAATATCCCCAGTGTCACCATGAACAGCTGAATCAGGGGGATGCCACTACTCAGGAGACTGGGAGAGGAGAGGGAAAGAAGTGACTGTTCCAAGTGCTACAAGTTGAACAGGCAAATGCTGCAGGGTTTGAATCACATAAAAATCCAGAGCATTCAGAGATCAGCTTTCCTGAGCAGGCTGTATGTACAACGGTGCAGGAAAACAGCTTATCATCTGAATCCCATCACCTTTGTCTCATGGAGTGTTGGTACCAAGCTGATTTCAGACCAACACGTTACGCCTAGTGAGGAGGCAGAAAGAGATCACAGCTTCCTTGGATGCTGTCAAACTCAAACACGCCCACCGCTGCATTTAACTTACAAACGTGCCCCAGTACATTTGCACTGACTGCAAATACCGGAAGGCAACGGGAACATCGTACTTCCTACCGCAGAGGAGAAACACTTGCTTTCCAGGTCTGGTAGACAGTGACTTTAAAAGCCCTGTAAACGTTACAGGCACAAGTGATGATGGTGTAGAAGAGCACCTCCAAACTGTTTCCACTTGCTAAGCAGCTGGTTTGTTCCTCTGGAGACAAGATGATCTCTTCCCCTTCTCTGTCATAAAAGAGCACACAGACACAGAGAACAATGCACCAGCTGATTTGCAGAACAGCATCAATCCACTCTGTGTTTACAGCTTCTTCTCCCCTTTCTTTTTAAACACTTAGGCTTAAATGTTTTTACTGCTTCAGTGATTTTCTGTGTGCAAGACAGGATTTGAGAACAATGCACTAGAAAGGATCTATGTGCCTAAAAACCATCCTGGTCATTCAGCTGAAATGGCAGAGTGTATGCTACCAGAGCCTCCCACTGCAGCTAGGATCAGGATGCAGCAGAGAGATACAATGGTCTGAATGCAACTCGCCGTCCCTCTCGGACTCTGCACTGTGACATGCAGGTTTCGAGGCAGATCAGACATGGAAGGTACACAAATGTGTAATGAGTAGGAAGCCTCCTGAGGCTTTTACAAATCTAGAGACATCAAGTTGCCAGTAACTCACGAGCTGTGTAAGACTGACTCAGCCTCCATGTGCTTTTTGGTGCGTGAGTGTGTGTGTGTTATGACTCCTTGAAACATTTCAGGAGACGCCGACTTCTACCAGCACAAGCTTAACAGTGCTGTGTTTGCTACACTGCTGATGTCTGGTTCATATTGATGGCTTCTACTCCCAACTTTTTGCACTAGGCAAAGCCAATAGTCTGTGTACAGGCTGGTGGGACTGGACAGAGAAGCATCCAAATAGATAGGAAAAGGGGAAATGGGGTAGGGTAGCTGACCACAAACCTTTCATGCTGCAGGGAAGGTGTAAATACAGACAATCCCAGAGACCCGCATCCAGCTTGAGGGCTGGCTGGTGTTCAGTGTACAGAGGTATTAGAAGATTAAGGAGGAACTTGGGGAATTTTTGCTGTTCATCCTGCAAGAGGCGGGAAGATCATTAACGACCTCCATGTAGCTTTGTATCGTGGCTAAAAGCCAAATCTGGGTATAAACCTTGAAGTGCTGGGAGATTGCCGTCCACTATAACAGCACTGGGGATAGACATAGGCTAAACCAAGCATGGTAAAAGACAAGACATTACCCTGCAGAGGGAATAGTCTCTCAGACATCTATTTGCTGCTCTATGCCTCAGTTTCCCTCCTTGATTGAAGGAAGGATAAATTCCCCTCCCCTCTTTCCTGGGGGCTGCTGTATTCAAAAGAGCGTCTGGCAGAAGGCAGCAAGGGGCTGATAATCCAGACAGCATCAGCAAACCAATCTCCTTCAGCAAAACCAGAACCTCTCTTACCAGCCCATTCTTCCCTTCAGGTTTGTCCACAGGGCAATGAATTTGAAGGGACTCTCTTTTTTTTCCCCCAACCCCATAACGCAAAGTGGAGGAGTCAAAGGGTTAATGCTGCATGACAAAGGCCAGCCCAGTTTGGGGAGGGAAGAGAAAGGGAAGCATTGTGGCCACAGACAGCAGCTCCCTGCAACCAAAATGCCACTTGAGAAATGTAAAGTGATGGCGCTGCTCAGAAAAAAGGCCTGAGAGCCCTGCCTAAATCCCAGGGCTTTATCGCACACAAAAGCCCAGCCCCTTGAGTGATTAATCTTGTGCTCCATGGCTGGGCGCCTCAAAGAGCAGCAGATGACACATGCCCAGCTGCTATCGCCGCCCCTCCTCAAGGTAACGGGCAGAGGCAGGTGCACTCCCAGTGCCCTCTGCTTGAGACTAATCTATTCTCCCTCCTTGTCCTCTGCCTTTCATCTCCTCCAGCAGCCCAAGCTGACAACTGTAAATGAGATTAGACTTCAAGGCATGGGGCAGATGCAGAACCCACTCTGTGCATTGCCAAGAGACCCTTGTAGCTTTTAAAGTGTCTTTTCCCTTTACAGTGCACAGTTTGGTGGAGGGGGAAAAGGGGGCAATTTTCTTGTCACACTCACAGAAACATCTAATATAGCAGACAAGGTGGACCCTGGTTTTAGGGCCTGGTTGCTAATCTGTTATCACCATGGATAGTCTTCCCACCAGTACCTCTGATTCTCCAGTTCACATTAAGAGATGAAGTAACAAGTCTACAACTATTTCCTAATGCCAGTTCCTATAACCTCCTATTTGCAGCACCACTCCACTTAAATGCAGACATATGTCCTGACGAACACTACTCGAAAAAGGCAGCGATAGTCCAAAATTCAGACAAGGAGTTTAAGGATGCATAACAACCCTGTGCTCAACCCTGCTGCCTGTACTGCTGCTCTCACTGTCATTGTTTCCTGTTCCTCATCTTGCAGTTTCTGCTCCTCCTGCTCCCAGTGACCCCACAAACCAGCGGTAAGACACAAGCAATTCGTCAGACAAAGTGGTAAAATCTCCAGGCACAAACCACTGCCTAGAGCGCAGAGACACCTGCCTGGCAAGGTCTTCCAGCCACAGTCGGCAGGGGTTAGCCAGCAACAACAGTCAGGGAAACTTTTCAAAGTGAAGTGGGATGTTTAGTCTAAAAGTGCCCCAGTAAACAAACTGGAATTTCTTTTTACGCTGTGGGAAATAGCTTGTCCTGTCTGTGTTAAAGGCTATCCAGAGAAAAGGGACACAGTTAACATAAAAGATCATTGAGTACAAAGTAATTCCCTTTCTCAGTTACCGCCAACCATGATAATAGCTGGCCTTATTTTATGGATTGCTTTGCAATTTCAGTTGTGCAGGAACCAGCCCTGGATTTAAGAAGGCTGCAAAGTCAGCATATTTTCAAGCATATTTTAATGCTTTATAAGACCATGGCAGAGCAGGTTCAGCTGCACCCACTGCTGGTAGTGTCAGCAACTGAATTCTTCCTGGTAAGTGCATGTCTGGTCCAGGATATCTCTACAGCCTTGTTTCGGAGCTCAAGTTTTCCATTAGCTGCCTACACAGACTGGGTAACTTGGCATCTCTCTGCATTCCCCTTAAACTCTGTTCATCTGTTGCCATCACACCCACGTACAAGTCTCAGAAAGGAATCCAGGATTTCTAAAGCAGCTGCAACAAAAAGACAGCCTGGATTGACAAGCAATAGGATCAAGGTGCTGAGCCAGTAAGGAGGGTCTTTTTGGAGAGTTTTGTGTATATCTATTTAAAACAAGTTTGTTGTCATGACTACAAATGAGGGTACCGGTGAGAAGAAGTGAGAACTCCAAGATGAGGGCTGATAATGTTAATTTACCCTTGAAATCTCAGCAGCCATGGGGATGGGAAAACAGAGAAGATGATACAAGCTTTTGGCATCGAACAAGGCTAAAAGCCACCTTCAGAAGGCAGGTCTGTCCTAATAACAAACATCGTCCTCCTAGATAGCCCCTTTCACCCAACCCAGACAAGGGCTGGATAATACTGATTAGCTGCAGTCATCTCTAAAGCAGGGGCACTGGGGACATGGAGGCAAAGAAGGGCACCAAGGCCCTAGAAAGGACATAGCAAAGCAGGAACAGTCCCTCAGGAGACTCATCTGCAGACTCACTGTCTAACCATCAGACAACTTGGCTTCAACAAGGACAGTGGGATGTTCTCATGTCTGTATGCAAGGCAATTAACGAGGGATCTTATTAGAACAGAAAAGTGTGAAACTGTCAGGAACTGCTCCTGGGATTGTCACATGTTTAACTTTACCAGAAGATTAAAAAAAAAATAATGTTTTTTTGGCCAGTGAAGAACAAATGAAGAAAACCCCAAGTGATTGCACAGGGATGGAAAGAGGCAATGCCTTGCTCTGCTCAGAGCTTGGATTCCACACAGAGACAGTGCGGAGCACTCAGTGATGGTACAGGCTCTGCAGAAGGCAGCAGATGCAGAGCTAATGTGTGTGTGGGGGTGGAGGGTGTTTATGAGCACAATAAATAAATGTATGAATCCCTATAAAAGTTCCCATATAAAAGTGAGTTAGAGCTGCCCGAGGGCCATGGCCTTGTAATAAAAAACACATCTCATAAGCACATGAACCAGCAGCTGTACTGTAACTGCCTGGCTGCAGCACCGAAAAGCTGTGAGTCTGCCTGCTCCCAGACTCTTGGGTGAAGTGCTGACCCCACTAAATGCAGGAAGAATTTTGGTACTTGCTTCATTGTAGTCAGGATTTTGCCCTGGGAGGGGCTTCTTTGAACCTCAAAGCCTAGGAAGCAATTCTGGATCTGCTTTTTTGCCAAATTTAAATACTTTTACTTCTTAAAAAGAAGCAACCTGCAAGTGGCTGGAGATATTGGCTTAAGTCACTGACAGTTCCCAGATCAAAACAAATAAAAAATTCCCCCAGAAAGCATTGTCACTCACTCCTCTCCCCCAAAATAAACAAGCAAAAAGCACTGCTTTATGGCTGAGCAGCAATTTTCATCAAGAAGTTTTGAATTTTTAATTTAAGGGGGTGGGGGGGCTTGTAAAAAAAGCCCAAACCCTTTAATTTTGTACGTTTAAATGGAAACCTGCTTTTTTGTCAGTAAACCTAAATAAAAATATTTTTTTAAAAAATTGCCCACAGGGGAAAAAAAATAATTCCCCCCTCAAAGGCAAGGGGGGAAATGCTGACCCTTCCCTTGCACTGTTTGCTGTCATACTCCATCACCCCAGACACACGACTTGTAGAATCCCAGCCTGTGAATTTCCAACTGCTCTAACACTTTCTCCAGAGCCTTCTCTTGCTCTGCTGCTCTCCTGGTAGGTGGTGAATGCAGAGGCCCATGTGTCTCAGCTGAGAGGGTGGCTGTTGAACTTCAGTCCCAGCCCATGAGTCACAAATGCACTGGGCACATGAATCTTTGACCATCCATTTCCACTCTAAATACACATAAGGCCAGGTCACATCTCCCAGGGAGGGCTGCAACTGTTCCCGAGTTTCAACACACAGGCTTTCTCTAGTTATTAAGACTGTCCTCATGTTTCACATGGATGCCAATCAGAGCTAAACAAAACGCTCCCCTCTCCTACCAGCACAGAGCTGCTGGGAGTAGCAACCTTGTTCTACGACAAACAGCATCTTGCAATTCACTGCAGGGCTAATTGCATTGCATTGCTGATATAACACTCAAGGAAGACGTCAGCTCCTCGGCTTTGCCCACAGGCAACAAGGACATTATTGATTTATTCAGGACTTACAACTAGTTGTCACAGGTTGCATTCTCTTTGATAATAAAGCCTTGCAGACAAGGCTTAAATTTTAGCTGCAGCCCTAATTGAAACATAGCTAATTCTTGAAGGTCTGTCTTTACAGCCCATTCCCTTGTTACTGGGGTAATGTTCCGTAAATCCAACAGTCAAACTCTCCCCTCCTTTAAAAAGAAAAAAAAGAAGGAAAACCCCCCATCTACTATCAAGATACTCCAGTGGGAAATTACAGATTCCTCTCTTTGACCCCGAGGTAGCTACCAGCCAAGAGCCCCATCCCACAAGGGCTCAGTGACTTCAAAGGATGCTTGTAGATTCAGACTCCAAATTAAGGCCAACGTTTGAGACAGGGGAGAATTCAAAGTGGCTGAAACAAACATTCAGACCACAAGCAATTTATCTTGCATCCACCTTTTCAGTGGCAGCATACCCTACAAGCCCCAGCAAATTCAAATACACCACACTATTTAGGTGTGATCAACAATTATAGTAATCTAACTCCCAACTGCCAGCTTGCTTCATGTACAACAACAAATGTACTGCAATCCAGACACGTGGATTAGCAGTTGGTCCCAGCCAGCCAAGTATGAATGAGCACTCATCAGAACAGGCAGTCCAGTTATTAGCTGAATGATAACGGGATCCCCAGGGTACCAAGGACATCCTTTCGTGGAGACTGCACCACAGCTTTTGGCTTTGCAGTTCAGCCAGACGCAGAAGCAAGATTATCGCCTCATAAAGCAAGGACAAAATCCCATCTGAACTTTAGTATTGCCAGGACGATGCCAGCGTCAGAGTAAACTCCCTTACAGAAGGTGACATTTACACGCACACACAACAGCACAAAAGTTTATGACATCAAGAGAGTGCTGCAGTTTAGAAGCAAGTCAACCCTAGAAAAATCCTTCAGTTTATAGCTGCTTCACATTTCAACCTGGCAGATGGAAGGAATACCACAAAGCAAACATGTCAGTTAAAGCAGCTAAAAGCATAATTTACAAACTAGAATCCACAACCCAAATTCTCAGCAGCTATAACTCAGAGCTCTACAGAGCTATGTTGATTTCAGCAAGGCATTTACCTGATACAACCATGGTCTTTAGAACAGAAGCAAATACTTTGCTAATTCTGTGCAAGTTTAAAGCAGCAGGTCCTCCCCTGGAGGATGTAACCCTGCAGAAGTTAGTTTAGTAGCTGGGGAGCCATTTCAAAGAATACAGTGCTGGTTTTACAGGTCATAGTTTGCCTGCCTCAAAGAGCAGAAGATCCTTTAATCCACAGAGCACGGACAGCGCAACTGGCAGCAAACAGAGCACCTGCTGCAGCACCTCGGCTCAGCCTCTGTGCTAGTAGGGACGGCCAGGCTGGGCCCGCTTCTGTCCCTGGCCACTCTGAAGAAGAAGTGAGAGAAAGGCCCAAAGCAGTAGTGATAATTATGACTTGCACACCAGCATCCTGGGAACGGGAAGCACGGAGCACGTTACTCCTAGGCTGTATTCTAAATGCAGGGAAAATCTAGTACAGAGCAAATTAACTGGAGGTTAGACACTTTGCTCACAAGGCAGAGACAATGTATCAGTTGTTCACCTACCTGATCAAATAGGGCTTTCCAGTGCTGAGAGGCAATGCGTAAGGGAGGAAAAAAGAAAAAGAATGTATAAGAGCAACGACATTAACATGCAGTAAACTGTAGAAGTATATTCTAACAAAGAAATAACCAAATGATTTAGTGCCATTTCCAACATCCTTCTTCATCCCAGAATCACCTACCCTTCCGGGGGAGGAGGCAAGGGGAATCTACCAACCACAGGGAGGACAGTTTTCATTTACAAATCCAAATTAGGATGAACTCAGAACATTCATGTGTTAATTCTGTTTTCTCCCTCTTTGTCTACTTGCAGGCAAGCAAGGAATAAAAGGCTTTTTTACTTAAAGGGATCAAGAAAGTTTGGTGTGTACTGAGGGAAGGGAGGAATTAGCAATGGTTTTTCAGATCACTTTCTGAGATCCTGTGGCCCAACACTGACCCATAGACCACCTTGCCAGGTTGTCAGAGCCTTGTCTGCTGCCTGCCTCTAACTCTGACAGGGACTTGCTCCAAGGTCTTTGATAACCCATCAGTTCTTTGAGCCTCACATGTCCACACCTGAAGAACAGGTAATTCCTCCCACACAAGGTGGGAGAGTGGAAGGCTGGAGAGAGCCCATTACAAGGATTTACCCCACAACTTTTGCTTTAGCAGATCTGCCTTAAAAGCTCTGTGTAGGAGGAAGCTCCACTTCAATACTGATGACCATGCGAACACTCCACAAGTCCTTGTCACTTTGGAATGGAAAAAACAAGCTAGCAACTGGCTGTGATTTATGCTTTGTAGAAAGACCGATGTCAAGTCACCTACCTGACCCTGACTTGCTGCGTCACTGTTCCATGGGACGGAGGAAATTCCTAATGAAATGTTTAAGGCGCTCCCTCATCTCTCCTGGATTTGGGGGCCAGCTGAGAAGAGAGCAACTTCCATGGGGCAACAGTGCGGTAACCATTGGCTTTGGGTCCCCAGAAAAAAACTTGCACATTTCCAACTCTCCTGTCTGAAGTGCAGTTCAGCACAACATTTTGTTTCTGCCTCATTCACCTTCCCCGAAAAGCAAAATAACAAACATCAGACTCATAAAAGCAAACCTTTTCACTGTGCTATATGCAAAGCACAGCTCTGGTGAGAGTCTTAGCTAGTCCCAGAAGAACATTTCCTTTCACATAGTAGACAGATCTAAAGCAGAACTGATCAGAGAGACAGTGGGATATCAGACCACTGAATTCCATTTAATCAGTTAAGTTGTTGGCTCCCCTCCTCTCCACGCCTCTATCCATTTATAAACTCCTATTTATCATCATAAATCAGCCCAGCACTTTAAACAGAACATTCTGGGACTGCCTGAATCCTGGCTTTGTGGAACGTTGCTCCAAGAGCTGTAATGACATGACAGCTGAGCTGTTATACACTGTCAAGGCTGTGACAGCCAAACCTCCGCTACATAGTATTTTTGTGGTTAATAACACATAAAGAACTGCCCTTGTGTCAGTTCTTGCTGGCCAAGCCAGAGAGCTTACATCAAGTTTTCAGATGTAGTAACAACAGAAAATCAACCTTCAGTTACATCTCAGAGGGGCACAGTTCTAGCACAGAGTAGTTTGAATTTTCAAAGATGATGCTCTGCAGTCTGCTTGTTTCAGCAGGAAATCTTGGCTGAGGAGGAGGAGAGCATCTACACAACTTCCTGCTCTTCCAACTTGCAGATGATATACGATACCTCAGGCTTCTGTCACAACATCATCTATTCCCAGGTCTCCAGCAGCTTCCCATAACCAATACAACTGCAGGCTCTATTTTGTTGATTACAGAAAACAAGGTACCAGAGTCAAATAACAATGCAGATCCTAGCATAAGCAACAGCAAGACACTGCAAGCTGGATCAGACCCAAGCTGTCCTACCTCAAGGTCAAGCAGCAAGTCAGTAGTGGAACTAGGATGAGAATCTAGGTTTCACCAAGGAAAGCTCATGGTCCCTCTCCTGTCTCAGGAGCCCAGTCCTGCCAGGCACTCAACACTTCAGCATCTCCTGGGCCCCTGGCAGGATTGAATTGCTAATGGTTGTATTCGTGTAGGGGCTGGAGTAACTCCAAGGGGCCCATGTGTATCACAACAGGAAATCTTTCTTGTAGACCACCCAGACAAGCACAAAATTTGTCAGGGAAGAAAAGGTCACAGTCTGAGGTAAGCAAGCACTGGGATTTAGAAACCTGGACGGTGAAAGCTCCTGGAAAGCCACCCTTTCCGAGTGAAAGCTACACACACCCCTGGGTCAGGCATGCTCCTCTTGAGACTGTCTGGCAGTGTTGTAGCAAAGGTCAAACTGCATCACACGTTTCCTCCTGACTGTACAGTACTCAGAAATACAGCCTGGGGAATGCAGCTCTACCAGGCAACTGCACTTCCTCCGCTACCCTCTGGGAGGAAAATCCAACAGCAACCAAATTTGAGGTGATTCAGAAGGGAGGGTTGGGGGACAAGGAGCAGACACTGCCCCTAGGCAGCCCTGGACAGGTTCCTCCAGCAGTGTCATAAAAGTAGAGGGCAAAGAGGATGTGCCATTGCTGGAGGCTTAGTTCACAAGTGTCCCTTTCATACCGGTGCAAGACCTGAGACAGAGCCCGCTTCAGAAAGACATTTATATCACTGCTTCATGCCTCCATAGGCAGGAACAGACCTTGCACTTACCTCTGCAGACTGAGCAGACACTTTGCACAGTCCTCATCCCAGCAGAGTCTGCTGGCAAGGAGAGCTGAGAGCAGTCCTGGGATGCACCAGGCATGCGGGATCTGCTCACATTCACTGCCTCGCAGGACCGGCGCATAGCGAGCTCCTGCCTCCGGGACCGGTAGATGCAGAACTACCGCCTCAGCTCTGCAGGCTTTGCTGCTCAGCCTGGCAGGAGCAGATTCAAAGTACGCAGGACCACTTGGTGTCCTTCTAGGCTGGATGAGCAGAGACAGAGACCCAGTGCCAAGTTATCCCACCCTCAGGTGCAATCACAGCTCAGAGGGTGGGGAGAAGCTGTCAGCCCTGCCGAGCCGGGGAAAAAAACTTCCTCGGCTCTTCGTTGCTCGGGGGCTGGAAGAGACATTTGTCACCCTCCGAGTGGCTGGGACTCTGGAAAAGCTCTCTGTCCCCAGGAAGCCCCTCAAGTCAAGGCGTCAGCCCCTCTCCAGCCTCTAGAGACGCCTCTGTGCGCAGCCCCGCTGCCCCTGCCCGGCCGGCCGCAGCTCGCCGTGAGCCAGCATCTCCCCGGCGGCGCGGCTCCGGGCACGGACACCAAGCGGACCAGCAGCCTGTCCGGGCCGCTGCCGCCGGGGCTTTCCGGGCTGGGGCAGGAAGGAGAAGGGAGCTGCGGCCCCGGGGACGGAGAGAGCCCGGCGGCTGCCGAAGCCCGCAGACACCCGGCGGCCAGGGGCGCGCATGGCGGTGGAGACGGCGGCTTTCCCTCGCTCCAGAGGGTCACCAGCCCCATTCCTCCCCCCATCCCGGACTTCATCTATAAATAGCTTGAGCCGATTAACCCGGCCCGGGGGAAAGGAGGGAAGACACCGAGCAAAGGAAACTTACATCCTCTGCGGCCATAGGTAGGACATCCTCGGAGTCCAGCACCTCGATTTCTTCCGCCTCTGAGCTGGCAGCCACAGCAGGGGAAGAGCTGGCGTGAGGCTCCGGCAGCCTGTCTCCCATGCTTGGAAACGGTCCCCCTCCAGCCCCCGCCCCCCTCTTCTCCTCAGATCCTTAAAGAAATTAAACCTAGCTGCTGCCTGGCAAACTTTCAAGCGCAGCCGAGCCTGCCTTCGTGACTCCCGCAGCCGGGAGGGGAGGAAATCCTCCATCCAGGGAACATCCAATTAGCGCGGGCAGCGCTGGCGGGCGGCATCCCGGCGGCCGGCTCCGGACGGGGCAGGTGACCCCTCCCCGCGCCGGCTCGGACAACTCGCCTCCTCCCGCTGCCCGCCCCTGCGGCCGGGCGGTGCCCCCAGCCCCCAGCCCGGGGCACGGCCGGCGCCTCCCCCGAGCCATACCGGCCCGGGGCGGGGGGGGAGCTGCGCGTCCTCGGGGGCTCTCGGAGGCAGAGCCCGGAGCTGCAGCACGCCCGAGGATGCGGGCTGGGTGGCGACGAGGCGAGGCGAGGGCTGGGGGGGAGGGGAGAAGCCCCGGATCGCCCCTGCCCGGTGCCGGGGGAGGCGGCGCGGCGCGGCCCGTCCGGGCACCGCCTTCCCCCCCCCGGAGCGACCCGCCGAGGTTCGGCAGCGGGCAGCCCCTGCGGAGCCAGGCAGGTCTCAGCCCTTTCTTCCTGCCCTCTCCCCCTCCGAGCCCGCTCTCAGGTGCCTGCCATGGCGGTCCAGATGCTCTTGGCCTCGCTGAGCGAGCGCGGGCAGGTGGCAAGACGCGCTGGGTTATTTGGGCTTTCTGAAGCTAACTTCTCTGTCCCGGAGAGTCTCACACTTAGGGGCTGGTGTGGGGGTTTTAAGTTTTATTTTACCATAATTATTTGTTCCTGTATGTCAAGATGGGCATCTTAACCATCTGGAGCCTGGATTAGGAACTTGAGGAATGCCTTGACGGAAGGCAAAAATCCAGCAGTTTTAGCTTCTTCCAATCAAGTACAGAAATAGCAGGTTGGCAAGGGGGAAGGGCAAGCCGAGCCAGGCTTATCCACACGGTGCCAGCGCCTCTGCTTCCTGCTGCACCGACAGCCAAAGCTAGACAGAGCCCAGAGTGAGAGCAGAGAGAGCCCAGCACCACGGGCCACATTTTCTTGATGCAAGAGCTCCAATGCCAGATCAGACACACCTCAGCCACAAGGACAGAAGCAAGCTAGAAGTCCCTCTTTTCTCTACAAATTTGTTTAAAAAGCAAGCAACAAACAAAAAAGCAAAAAAAATCCAGACAATATCTCTGGAACAGGAGTAGGATCTTCCACCCAGCAGCAGCAGAACATAGAGCAGAGATTGTCTCTCCCACCCACAGCTGTCATGAACTCCGTACTGTGTATTACTTTTGATCTGGATCAAATTTGTCCCACACAGCAACGGGAAACCACACAGGCCCATGCTGTTAGCTGCTGGCTCCTAGCTTCTCAGTTACTAAAAGATTTTTCTGCAGGAAAAGGGGAACAGTGCTGAGTTCTTTCCATGTGCCCACAGGAGCTACACCTACCTACAGCCACCAGAGAACAGCAATTTTCCACATCTCAGCATCCTGCATGACTAGCACTAATTTAAGGTCAGGGCAAAGGGCTAAAATATCATCACACACAGCTGAGCAAAGTCAAGTAAAGGGAATGGTCTCCTCTGTCACCTGATCTGATTCCTTGAAAAGAACAACAGGAGAACTCAATCCTGCAAATGATCCATATATAGGGAACAAATAAGTTAAGATGATAACCTTATCCTGTAATACTGCCCAGCCGCCCCATCCTGAACAAATATTAGAAAGGAATCTGTTATCTTCAAGGAGTGCTAAGGTAAAAAACCTCCCTCTGTTCATGGTTCTGAGCTGAGTTGGTCACAGTCCTAGCCAAAAGATATTTTTTAAAGAAATGTGCCTTCCAGTAGTTTGAAGATTTTAGCTAAACTTTTAAAGCAGGCGCAAGAAGTAAACCCAAGATGTTTGCACCTGAAGAGCAGTATTTTCCTACCTTGGGATTCAGGTGGGAAAATGACAACAAAATAAAACTTCAGGGGTCTCCAGTGCAACTGATGAACAAGAGGGCTTCTCCCCTTAATGACCAAAACCGTGATCATCAATTAAACAGAGCAGACTTTCCTCAGGTTTAAAGGCGATTCCTTCAGCATAGCATCCACTTCTCACTTGTCTAGAGCCTGTCCATCCTGCTCTCCCAATGTGTTACAATAGGCTACCAAATCCAGCACTTCTGAGAAGCACTAACCCACTTTACTCATACAACACCACCCCTGCCAAAACATTCCAGGCACTAAACAGCTATTATAGAAACAATCTCTTTTGATTAAAAAACTAAACCTCATCAAAACTTCAAAACAGATGGATAAGCAAAAATATGCTATGCCAACAGAAAGACACAGCAATCATTTAAAGATGTCTGTAGGGAGAAGGGAAGCAAGTTTTTAAAGTAAAGAGAGAATAAACGAGCTGAATTTCAGGGGTAACAAGTTCCACACAGTTGGGGACTGCCACGTCAAGAGCTCTGTATCGCCTCTGATTCCAGATGCTAGTGGGGAAATGCTAACCATGAAGTCTAACATGAATGCAATAAACAAGAGGGAGAACCCCCAAAACCTTACCTTAACATTGAACTCCCACTAAACTGCAAAGCTGCTGCAAAACTACAAGTTCATTTTTCTCCTCTAAGGAATGTTTTTTCACTAGTGGTAATGAGAGTTTTTTTTCAGGGAAATATCTCTGCACATCACACATATGAGCTAGTGCTGTGCTATAATTGTCACAGAAAGGAAATTAACAGCATTCTAATGAGTTTTGTTACAGACAAATTATCATCTTCCAAGTCTGTGAGAGCCTCTTAATTTAGACTGTCATTTCTCCACACTGCATACGCTGGTGACTCTACCTTGGAAAACAGCAATTTCTAGAGAAACTAGGGGAACTGTGGGCCACCACTGAGCAGATGCAGACAGAACACAGAAGGGCTTCAGAAGAAACTTAGACAGAAAGAACTTGAGATAATAAACCCCGATCCATTTTCACATTCAGTCATGTAGGCAACATTTTGTATTCCTAATACTGCAAACAAAATGTAGATATACGTCCTTCCTGCATTGGAAGTGGCTAAAAAGGTCAGATCATGAATATGCAATAAAAAGCCTTCAAAGCAGGGATCCAGCCAACATCTGTTAGCTAAGCCTCCTGGAGCAAATTAAAAGTTTGTTCATGGGTCCTTTTTCCACCCAAAGTAGCCCCAAAGGGCTTTTACAAAATTGCCCAGCTCTCACAATTGGAACTAAATGGAGCAACCTACCCAGTTTGATTACTGTACTGGAGCTCAGCCAGCCAGCCCCAGAAGGCAACTTCTGAAGCAAAATGCAGTATTTTGGATCAGAAGCCAAAAACACTACATCCAAACACAACCCTAGCAAGAAGTCAGATAGCACATATAAAGTTGGGACTGGATCCGAACAGCCAGATTAACCCCTTCAGACTCACGAACATGGCAAAAAATCTTTAAGGACCACAGATAGTATGAGATTGGGGTTTAAAGTGTGTCCAAAAAGTAACAGTGGCAAAGGGCTCTTTCAGTATCAGTGATATTCCTTGTGACTTCAACAGTACGAGTGCACCTTTTAGCATCAATATGAATTAGACTATATGCGCTGCCTTTTGGCTTCTCCCTGATTCATGGATACTTTCCCTCCTGATGAGAAGGAATAGAGGGAAAAAATAAGGTCCAATCTCTTCTCTGATTTCTAACTTGTGTTGAAAGACTACCCTCCTGACCCTCCCTATTCCCCATGTTATACTTAGAACTTTTTCAAGTCCAGCACTGAAAAAGTAGACTCTAATCTTTCTACCTGCAGCTCTCTTCTGCCCCAGTAGCTGTTATTGGTTGCAGCTGGTTCTAATTGTCTTTTTGGTTATAGGTGGGGAAATAATTAAATTCGCCATTAATTCTTTTTTGGGTGGTTGTCTTAAGAGGGAGCTCTCCTATCAGGTCAGCCCTACAGTATTTAAGATGTGTCTCTGCTCCTTGTTAATTGTCACCTGATGGGATGACAGCACACATTGGCAGGTTCATTCCAAATTAAAAGAATTGTTTGAAATTAAAACCAGTTAGTAACTCAAGGTTAATTTCCAACATAAAATCAAGTCATGCTCACAGTTAATCCTGAACTGACAAGCTTTCAGACAGGAGGTCAAATCTGAGGGGTGAAGGATGTGTCTCCAAGGAAGATGAATCAAGATCTTTGTCCTCTCAGTGACTTTATACCACAGCCAGGCGATTCACACATCAGACTGAACAGGAAGAGGAGATGGAGTCTGGTTTTGGAAAATACAATGAAAGAAGCTGTTAGGAAACTGACAGGATCAGAGGAAAGAAAGTAAGTCACTGTTGAGAAAGCATGAGTGAGTAGAGAGTTGACTGGGCTGCATCAGCCAGCACTCAACAGCAATAGCACAACTTTTTGGCCTTTCTTCTTTTTGTGCTCCCCGAGTAGACTACTTTCCCCTCACAGTGACTATAATCCTCACAGGATCCAGGAGGTGATACAGTGAACATCCTAACTCTTGCCTAGGTGGCACAGCTCCGCAGGTTTTCACAGAGAACACCAGCCGCCTGCCCAAATGGAGCCGCAGCAGAGCTGGATACCAGGGCTTGTGTTCTCTTCCCAGCTTTCAGTCTAAGGAAATTCCTCTCCCTAAACCAACGCAGAAGGCCTGGTTTTATAAAAGTACGTAGCGATCTAGTCTGTTCTTCACCTGCACGCGGGCAGCCCCCGGAGGCCTGGCCTTGAGGAAGGGCAGAGCCTCGCCTCGAGGCGGGGCTTTTCTCTCCGCCGCGGCACGACCCGCCTCAGCGCTGCCGGCCGGGCAGGCTTTATTTTCCTCAGGGGCGGTGGGGCCGCGGCCGCGCGGGCCGGCCCAGGGAAGCCACCGCGGCTCTCCCCGCCCCGGTCTCCCAGCGCTGCCTGAGCTGACGGAGCCGTTCCCCACAGCAAAACCGGTGCCCACCGGCTCCCTCCGCCCCCGCGCCGCTAACGGCCGGAGCCGCTGCCCTGTCAGCTCGGCAGCAGCGCGCCCCCTGGCGGCCGCTGCTGGCGGCAACTCCCGCCCGCTCAGCGCCGGGTCCCTGCGGCCAGCAGCCCCGGGAGCTGCAGGCCCGCCTTGTTTACAAGGTGCTATTTTCCCATTTCCATAGAAACGCGTCCCTTCCCCTGCTTGTTGGGTGATGAGCATAAAGCGTGTTTAATTAACATTAACATATTCACCAAACAATGAACGCATTTTCCTGAAGTGGAAGCAATCTTACAACCCTAACAGCAGCCCTCTCCAGAAACCCAGCAATTTTGTTAGCTGAGCCAGAGAAGCACTCAATGGGTGGCTGACGGGTGAAAGGTCTAGACCAAAACACCAGAGCCAGCGTTTCCTTCTGCACGCCCAGCACATGGAGCCGTGCCGCTGAGGCAGTGCTGGGCACATGGCCCATCCCAAGCTCCATGTAGATCAGTAGCGTCCGCACCAGTCTCCCCCACAGAAAAATACAGCAGTGGGCTCAATACAGAGAGATTTGCAAAAGTCAAAATAACACACAAGCCGTTCATTGGAACAACAGTTACTCTAGGACTTGGCACAGATGACGAGCTGTGTCGTTAATACAATACTTAAGAGATTTCTATGAGACGGTACTTACAGAAAGCGAATGGGAATCCCAAATGTAAATCCAGAGCATGGAATCAGATATTTAGAAGTGTTTTGGAGCCAACAGCCACTGACTGGTTTGTAATAGCAGACCCTTCCCAGAACTCTGACCTCAGAGACAGGCCAGGCAGTGCTGCAGGGCCATCAGTCTCTCAAAATGCACTTTAGCATCAGTACATTGGCAGTCTGAGATACACTTGTGAGAAATGAAGTCCTGAAATATCCTTTCAGAATTGTATTGAGGGGGGTGGTGGTAATAATCAGCAGCATTAAGATCTACTAAGTTAGAATTTCCCATTAGGAAAATAAACAAAAAAGTCTCAAGGCATGTAAATATCTAATCTTCCCTGCTTGCTTTGATGTTAAAAGATGAACATGCCCAGATGAGCAGGCAAAGATCCCTGCAGATAGTTACACTACCATGGTGGTCTTCCTTCTCATTTCTTTTATCACAATTTGGTCTCCCTCTACCAAGGCAGGTATGTTGTACCTAAACAAGAGAAAAAACCAACCACAGAGCAAGTGATCTGTCAGCTCTTGAGAACATACCATGCATTTTTCATCTTTCACGTGCCATTGCCACATGGTACCACAAGCTGATGAGAAGTACTATAAAAATTCAGGGCCAGGGAAAAACATTCACTTGCTCAAGTCATCGGTTCAAAAGCTCTACATAACACTGATGCATTTATTTTCTGCATCATGGATGGCAGAAGACATCTCACACAAAACCAGTAAGAAATGGTGTGCAACTACCTGATGAACCTTCCACAAGCACTAGCCACAGTCACATTCAATAACTGGCACTTGTGAGACTGTACTGTACTATGTCCAGCTTCAGGCTTCCCAGTACCAGACAGACATTGACACACTGGAGTGAGTCCACTAGCAGAAGGCCACTGGGATTGGAAGGGAGTTGGAACAGGAAATAAAGAGAGAGGCTGAGAAAACAGGTCTTGTTCGGCCTTAAGAGAAGGTTAACGTGGCGGAAATCTGATTTCTGCGGTGTCCAGTTACCTAGTGGGAGGAGGATAGAGAGAAGGTCTCTAATGATCACTTTCCCAGGGAAAATGGTAAGATTTTATATAACAGCATACACACCTCCCCAGAAAAATATTAGCTGTCTTTTCTTCAAAAGCTTCTAGAAAATTAATAATTTGCTAGAGTGTAATAGTTTACAGATTTGGAGCTTTCTAATCTTCTGTTGATAAAACTTTCTCATTCAGCTCCTCTCACCTCACTTTTCTAGAAGGTCAGTGTAGTAAGGCATTAGCTTTCACAAACAACCCACTTAACTATTTACTTTCTTCTCTCACTCTATTTTGTCCTTGCCAGTAAACACAAAGTTCATGGCTGACTATGCATTTGTGTTTCTGCTTTAAAATATCATAGAAGTCACTTTTGTCTTCTAATAAAAATCAGAAATTAACCTCTAACGGAGACAGCACAGTCATAAGACCAATCAAAGAAACTACATAGCCAAGACATTTAAGCTCTAACAACTGAAGGCATTGACAGTATTCTCTTGGATAAAGGACAAGGTTTTATAAGGACCACCTTTCAGGGCAGTGGAAGGCGGGGGAAAAAATAGAGAAAAACACAAACACAGTACACAGTTATTTTATTGAAATACTTGAAAAGGCCAGCAATGGAAAAATAGGTTTGTCATGAGGAATTAATGTTTGATTTACTTGATCATTAAAAAAGCTGTGTCTATAGGTAATTCTAGCCAGTTACAGAATGCACTGTGATCCATGCAACTAATATACTACAGTAGAATAGGCACTGTGTCCTATTTTAGTTTTATCTTACACACAGCTTTCAACAGGTATGATTGACAGATGTGAGAAATTAAACAGCAGTACTTTTCAAATTATAAACATTTATAATATACAAATTTGCTCATCTGATTCATAAGGGTTATAAAACACAACATAGTGGAAAATGAAAAACATAAATTACACACAGCATATGAAGTTGATCTGGCAGTTTCTGAAGTTTACGTTTTTCCTTTCAAAAGAAAAATCAGATGTCACTGGTCATGTAACATACAAAATCATATGCCAGGACAGCAGCAGTGACTTTTTCTTGAAATACATAGTGGGGAAATTTGTTCATCAGTTAAAAAGAATAGCTAAGAAGGAAAATCACAAATTCTGCCTGGTATAGCTTACAGTCCAAAAAGATGAAATCACTTCAGATGAATGTGAAATAAATAAGCAATCCTTGAGGAAGTATGATCCTTGAGTTGAACCTACTCTACTGAAAATGAATGTCAACTATATACTACTATGTCACCATGGTGAAACATCGAAGAACAGTATTTTGAATAGCTTTTTGGAAAGCAATGTCTTACTGCTTTAATATGTACAGGTTATTTACAACAAATTCCCTTTTGGCCTCACAAGTTAAGCCATTTTAGCTGGCTGTTAAGATGCAATTCTTTTGTCCACACATTATGCAATACTGTAGTTAGAGCTATAATTTAAAATAATCTTATGCATGAATTACAAATATTAATAAAGTAACTCTGCATATATAAATATTTCTAGCAGAATTTAAAGCATTCAGAATGTACATAAAAGGGTTTTTTTTTATTTATTATTTGGTAGGGCCAGATGTGCTTCTTCTCAGATCATCGTTGCTTTAATAATGCTTTGTACATAGCAAAACCCAAGACTGCAAAGACAGTAGCACCAAAACTTGCTCGGAGCCAAAATGTAGAGCTCTTGAGGTCCGCTTGTGTCACATGCCTAAAATTCAACACACATACAAAACCAGGTTAATTCCATGACAGGAGTATCAGACAACTTGTGCTAAACTACTCTGCTTTTGGAAATTCATCACTACACTTGTCACAGGCAAGTAGCTTACAATTCAGCTTTATGAGTACTTATACAGTCATTTTACTTTTCTTAAAAGCTCAGGATCTGATCTGCAGCTCTGGTCACATTAGTAGATCTCACTAAAGTCAGAGAGCTCACACAGCTGAAGAGAAGCGCAGGAGCAGATCACTAGTCACAAATGTGGGGAGGGCAGTGTGTCGTCTTTGAGAGTACCAGCAAGCATTCAGAAAAGGAAAACAAAAATAGCTAGCAAATAATTAATAACCCATAGTAAGAACAACTGTCCAGAAAAATCCCTTTTTTTTTTTTAATGTTGAGTTTGCATATTTCTGCTTTTCCATGAAAAACTTTCCAGTCCTGTTGAATATCTACTTATACTTTTCCAACCCAAAACGTTTACTGACAAGTAGCAAGTAATATTTTTCCAAAAGCTAGAATCAAAAGAAGGACCATTTGTAAATCCCTTACTTCCCAGTACAGTCACAAGAACAGCAATAGAACCAGTCATCCAATACCAAGCCGAAAGCTAAGAGAAAGTGCTAGTGAAACAAGCAGTGACAATGGCATCAACAGAAGAAGACAAGATGTAACAACAGTATGAAGTGACTGTATGACATAGAAAGCCACATCTTGCATGACAGTAGAGACAGCCAATGACCCAACTCTCCCAAATACTGCAAGAAGTCTGTGAGCATGCTCAGTTAAACACGGCTAGCCATCCTCAAAAGTAGTCTCGAGTATGACAGCTTACCATAAAGCAGGAGCTACCATTTAAAACAAGTTATCATAAATGCCATAATTCAAAGCACAAGAAGTTCCTAAACAACAGTAAAGGGGTTGTTTGTTTGCTTGCTTTTAAGAAAGAACTTACAATAGAACTTCACTAGCCTATGTATTTTAGCCTGTATTAATCATCACAGGTTATGCAGTAAAAGCTGCAGGAGTAGTAAGTACAAGGAGCATACATGGTGTGCAAGAGAGTTCATATAATGTGAACTGCAGAGCTACAGCATACAAGCTGTTTAATAAAGCAGGAATTGTAACTTGCTATCAAAAGACACAAAACCAGTTTAGGATATTCTTTAGTAGAGATTTGCAGGAGCAATGTAAGCCATATAATCAGCATACTGTCATACCATGTGCTGAAGAACAGGCTCTTTGGTGCACAAACAGCAGAACACAGCTGGTCTCTAAAAAATCCTAGTCTTATTTAAGAATATCTTGCTGGGTTATGGAACAGATCAAACTAACAAATTCCTGCAAGCATTAGTTCCTCTACAGCTAGTTTTGACAAACTCTCTGCAAACTAGATGTCAAGTGGTTTGCTGAGGGGAAGAAAGGGAAAAGGCAATGGCAAGGTCACCTTAGTTTGGCTGTTGTTACCTGTCTTCAAGTAAACGTGGACCAAGAGATGACTCCATGAAGATGGAATCTTCTACAAAGTTGACGGCGTGCACCTGCTGCATAATACTGCTCTCCTCGTCCGCTAACAGCATGGCCCCCAACTCATCTATGTAGGGTCTTAACCTTTTTACACACATGCACAGTTCGCAGTTCATAGCATGGCTTAACAACAGCAAGTGTCTCACATATGCTCAAATAAAAAAGCCCAAAGAATTTATAATTTTTAGCCATCTAGCCCCTGATTCTTGTGCAGTTGTTAAAAACTTAGTGCTTGGGGAAAAACAGAAATAACTGGAGTTTGTACTTTTGATAAGCTAAGTAAAATATATTATTTTTATTTTTATGTAGCTAAATGCCATAGCTTTAAGGACAAAGAAAACTGCTTAAGAAACTGAATCTCTTCCCACTCCATCCCCAAAGCCTCAACTTTCATGTGTCCACAGCACACTGCAATACTCCTGCACCATATCCATGAGCTAGAGTACCTGTGCCAAACACACTAGAGTAAGTCCAACACATCAGCCCTAAAACTGACAAGATCTCATTACTGTTGATAATTCAATTAAAGACTGTATTTTATCACTACGTGTGGTGGTTTTTTTAGTAAAAGACTATAACACCCTTGTCTTCAAATCTGTAAATTATAAAACTTATCTGTCTATGTAAAATAAATCACTTGTATGTAACACGACTTTAATAGATTATGTAACAAGCTCTGTTGGGTAAGTATTTGTGTAACTAACAATTCTCAAGTTTAATATGGTTAATTCAAATGCCCAACTATTTGTATAATTTAAAAAACATCCCTTTAAAAGTGCAAATCCCTGTTTAAATGGCAAATGAATGCTTTTGCATTCCCTCATAAAGCACTCTCTCTCACATCTAGGTTTTCTGATTCCTGTCTGTAATTTGCCTTGTTTTGACTTCTGCACGTTCGTATTTAATGGTACGCAAGAAACTTGCTGAGTATGCTTCATCCTTTTAAAAACAATTAATATATTCTCAGTCATGATAAAACCCTCTTTTCATGTCTAAAGGGAGAGTAAATTGATTCTGATCCCTTTTCTAAGCCTAACAGTAACAGTCTTCTTCATTTAAATAAAGTAACTAAATCAAGGCAGGGATTTATCTTACAACCTCAAGGAAATCTACTGACTTCAGTAAGAAATGATTAGGGCCCTCTGAACATTTCAGCCCAAAAATCCAAAGTCCAAAAATACTTACTGAAATTCAGAATACTTTGGATGTCTAATTGTTTTATACATTTGAAAAAAAATCCAGTTTCTTCCCTTAAAATGTTCCTTATGCTGTCATAAATCCCATTTTTGCAACTTTGATCCCCAATATTAATTGCCATTAAAGGGAAAAAAAAATTACATCTGAAATAATAAAAAAGGATCAATGTTTGTTTCCAGCACAGGTTCTTTGACATGAAGGTGGCTATGCAGAAAAACTTTCCTCAATACATACTGAAAAATTCTACCTCTTCAATAAATAATATTCAAATTTTATTTCAGTGCAGTTGTGTTTATGAAACTAGTTTTTGCCAGTGGTAGAAATTATTACTGCCTTGCTAGTAAGACAGTAACTCTGAATTAGAAAAATTATTCTCTCCAAGAGTAAAACATATACATGGATGTGCACATATACACACACACAGGAGCAGTTAGGACTCCATAAATGAAGCTGTATTTGAAACTCTTGCTTATTAGTAATAATAACTAGCTTTCAAACTTCCCAAATAGACTGGTGTGTGTATTTAATCATACAATTAGTTGCACATATGTAAAAGTCTAGAAACATTGCCTTTGGCGTAAAATTCAGATTTTAATGCACATTTTGGAAAAAAAAAACCAGTCAGACTTTTATTCAACCTACTCTTAATAGTGATTCGTGTAACTTGTCACTTGTTGAGTAAGATCTTTGAAATCTGTACAGTCTTTCTTTTAAGAGGCTTTAACAACTCACAAGAAGTTTGCAACATGCACTTACCAAGAGGTTAACTGAGCATGCCTGTCATGGTTACACACAGAAAACTGCTGAGTTATGGGCCAATACTAACACTTTTCCCCATGTCAGCAGCAGCAGAAGCCCAAGCCTGGGAAGGTTTAACATTAATTAAGAAAGTTCTAAAACATTCCTCTATTAATTACAAAAGCATTTTAAAAGCATAGTGGTGAGGCTAACAGGCTAGTCACATGGCTACTCACACCAAAATTATAAGCAAGTTAATGCAGCCAGCAAGCAGCAGCAGCCTGCTCTAACAGACAATAGGTTATAACAGTAAAATATAAGCAACTGAATTCCACAAACACTGTGTAATGTGCGCAAGCTGCTGCAGCTTCCCTTCAGGCACATACTTTGCTAGGATGCAAACCAACTCCAGCAGTCAGAATTTTCCCCCATACATTAGTCATCTAAAATGTGAAAAGCTCCAAGAGCATCTTATTATCTACAAAACCTAAAAAGAATGTAAAATGCCAATTCAATATATTCTACTTGGAAAGAAATCAGGGGACGCAGCTTTGGTAATTTCTACTCAGTATGGGGCATTAAACATTTCAGAGAAGGAGGAAAATAGGTAAGTAAGATATTGTTATACTGTCCTAATCTGGGGGACACCTAAGTATAGGGATAGATTTCTGCAATTAGGTTTAATGGCAATATACTATAGTTTTGAAAAATAATCTGTGTACACTGCACATAGTGAAAAACAAATCCTGGGTTATACTCTTAAAACTTACTTAAAACTGTCTTAACTTTAATTTCACAGAAGGAAGGTTTTCATAGGAAAAAAAAAAATCTTACAAATTATTCCTGAAACAGCCATGTTTTGTATGCAAGTAGACCTTCACTTCTATTCCACAATATTTAAAAAGTTTAGAAGGAAGAAAAACATGTTCTGAGAAGTCTCCCTCACTGAATAACACAATTCTCATGCGTTAGAATTATTTTTAAATGAACTTAGCTGACAGAAAAATGCCACTACTGTACAAGCAAAAGGCAACAAGTGAATGCTTTAAAACCAAGAAAGTGGAAAAACACACTTAAAATTGATGCTCTGGAGTTTAAAAAAAAAAAAAAAAAGGCCAAAAATTCAAGCTCATAATTAGAGAAAGGGTTAGAATGACGTAAGCAGAAACCTTGCTTTTAAAAAGAGGTAAAACAATGTAGTAAAAAGAGATTAAGTGCCAGCCAGACAGGTACAAATGAACACCTAAAGGAAAGAACAAATTAAAAATATAAAAATACTACAGGATAGTAACAAGTCTCACACATGCATGTATAGTGCTTTGAATGCAGTGCCTTCTTCCTCAAAGAGCCAATAAAACGTGTTCCTGGGTAGTTCAAACCAACAATCCCATTCCTGCACAATAAACATCTCCAAACTGAACGTCCAAGTTTGCTGAACTTGCCTTTGTGATAGACTACAAACCCTTGGCAGAGTCTCTAAATTTGCCTGTAGAAGAGAAACTGAAGGTGGGCATGAATACGTTTTTCAGTTGCATAGAGGCAATGTTCTTCCTTTAATCACTATGGTGGGAATATTCAAATGTGATACTGTATTTTGCCTTGGTAACAGTGCTTAAGCATTACTTAGCAACAAATAATACAGGAAGGGGTCCAATGTGAAAAATTTCAGTTTACCTACTTCCATCATCTAAAGCTTCAGAATAGGAAGGGATCAGGAGAATAAAGTACCTTTACCCATCAGTTAGATAACTTTTGCCCAACTATCTGACCTAATGGTAGGCACTTGTAAAGGCAAAATAAGAGAAGTTATGTAAACTAACGACATCTGTCTTGATTCAAATGCTTCCTCTAATTTAATCACAAATCATTAGATTAAGAATGCATCTAAGGAGCTAACATTTTTAAACAAGAAAACCATCTCTGCCCTCCAAAGTCTACCATTAGGAGTTATGCCCTCTTGTTTACAGGTATCTCAGCTCTACTATATATGCAGTTATACAGTAGTCCATGTACTGAATGCTGAATAACCTGCGGAAACGTGTTCAGTAAGGAAACACCTCTGAAGAGCTAACTAGGAAGAGAGTCGGTGCAATGAAGTGAGCATACTGGAAACCCGGAACAAAACCCTAGTGACTAACTGAATGACTATAGGCAAACAGATTCTAGCAAATAATTTTTCCTTTCTGTAGGGTCAGTTGAAAAGTCTATGAGGACTTCTCCTTACCTTGAATTACAGACTTTTTTAGGCAGTAGTAGATTCCTACGCTTATTTCACCCTATCTAGTGACAAGGTGTGGAATGACAGTATCCCGAGACTTCTCATAAAAAGATTTCAATACCTTTCAGAGGAATGAAGTGCAATGTGTAATGCAGGACTCAAAAAAACCCACAGGGCCATACAAGAGACAAACAAGCCACGACAGCTTATGTAGCAACCCAAAACCATTCCAAAAAAATGAGGATGCATTATAGAGGTGATTTCAGCCTCAAAAATAGAGTTGCGATTTTCTAGTCGTGACTGCTGAATGAAGTTTTAGAGGGACGATAAGCAAAGAGATTGCCGTTTCAAGGGATTTTTGTCTAAGGGATGACTGCTGTAGAAGAGATGTAGCACGAACAGTCTCACTCATGTTCACAGTCTTTTCCTAAGCTAATGAGTTTTTCACCCTTCTCTGAACTCTCACTCTGTGGTTAACACTTTTATCTTGGATAAAGCGGTATTTCACAAAGATGCTCAATACTGTAGGTGGGTATATCAGCAGGCCTCCTATGTGTGTGTAACTTGCATTTAAAGGAGACAGCCACTCTTATTTGGAGGAGCTACATCTGAAAACAGTAAAAACTAGTAACACACATGGACCAGCAGGATGTCAAGATATTCTAACCATGGCCTTCAAATGAACACATTTATCATAGTTGCCTCCAAGAATCACATTTATCATATACACCTCCAAGAAGGCTATAAAGGATGGAACCACTACACTACAAAAATTGTTCGGTTTGAACTCCCATTTGCTGGGGTGAGATGAGAAGTGCTGAGGTGTTAGTAAATCCTGTGTGTCAAAAACTGCCTGCAATACACACAAGACAAGGTATAGCACTGTTTTCAATGCTGAAAACCCGTTATCTCTCTTTACCAATTGCTTTTTCCAAAGTGTCTGCAAATGTTTAACCATTTACCACTTCTTACATGTTGCAGTTTATTCAGAGAAATTGGATGTTAAAAGCTCTAGATTTTTTACACAAAATATCCACTCTTTGTGCAAACCAAGCATAACACACACACACACAGAAATTCTAAGAATTCCCAAATATCAAACAGCTAGCAAAGATAAACATGTAATGTTACACGATGCTGCTATAGTCAAGCTGTGCCTTTATGAAAATATTTGTGTAACTGCTATCTAAGAGACACTACCTCTAATCAATACTAAACAAACCTATAATGTCTCAAGTGAGACACATTACACAGATTTATAGACACTACTTAATGTCCATTACCAGCTCCCTAAAACCACAGTCCTAATTTCTCCACAGCATTTTTGCAATCACTAAGTGCCTGAATCAACTACCAAATTGGTAATGTTTCAAAGAAATCACTGGACTAAGCTCAAAAGACCAGAAGTACTTTCAAGTTAAACAAAGTTTGACAATTTTATGACAAATACAAAAGTAAGTATCTGCCTATTTAGTGGATATGGAGTGAAAAATCTGCAGTATATAAGGTTACCAATTGCTTTTTCAAAAAAACTTTATTTTAAAAGCACACCTGGTACCTAGTAAATAAAGTTAAGGACCTGTTAAGAACTGCAGTGAAGAGTTTGTTCTTTACAGATTGCAGCAAGTCTGAGTTGAGGAAGTTCTGACAGATGCAAAATGTACACCTGTTGCAGGCGCACATACAGCGTAACCGGGCATGGCTGCGAAAACACACAGAAGGACAGGAGTTGAAATCTTGCTCATAAAATCAGGTGCACATTAGGACTGTGCCACAACCAAGAGAGATTTAGGAATAAAAGGTACATTTGAATGAGTAAGGAGAGGAGAAAAAAAATACACTGGGGAAGCAAGGGTACAACTACAGCTGTGCAGAATTTTAAGGTTAGATGTTCTACGTCTTGGACATTTTGGCTTTACCATCACGCACAGATCTTAATAGCAAAGCACAAACATGAATGAAAATGTTTGCTGAATTTAAGTTTGTAAGGAAAGCATCTAAAGGCTTCTGAGTATGTCTGCACAGCAATAGATAACACCCCTTTTTCAAAGGAAAGTAAGCCACATTTTCTACCACTTTGAATGCACACTTTACAAAGTGACAGTTACCCCTACCTTTCCCACCCTAACAAACACACATGCTTGAAAACTAAGGGAGAAGTAGGAATATTGATAGGACAAGACATTTGGTCAGTGCTACACTTTAGTGGTTTCCCGGTATTCCAGTGCTACAAAATAAATACAAGAGAACAAAACCAAAACCAAAACCAAACCCAAACAAAAGCTTTACAAATCTAATTCAATACATTCAGTTTCAAATATTTTTTTTTAAAATCCTATTATTTTGGGTGAAAGTGACATTAGTTCTATTTAATTTAAAGCAAATGTCAGCTGTCATACTAGACTCCATCTGCTGTAATATTTATGTAGTTCAAGACCATATTAAAAGCTCTACCCACCAAAAAAAGAGATGCAAAGTGAGCTTAGCAACAGCGAGATGTGTAATGAAGAAGAATGTGAGCTTAAGTATCTTCTATCTGAAGACCAAAAGGTGTCTATTAAAAAATATAAGATCTATTAGATGAATGAACTGAAGCACATAATAATAAATACCCTGAAAATAAAAAAGCTTCAAGCAGTGCATTGGGGGAACTGTTGTCCGGTACAGTGCCATTACTTGTGATCAACTGTCAAGTTGAGCTATTAACAAGGATTACAGTACAACTTATTCACAAGTATCTCAAAAATACCAAGATATGAATATTGCCATATTGAGTTATGCATCCACAGTAAGGACAGAACAGAACCCTACATATCCATTGGAATTTGCAACAGGAACTGGATGAAGTAGTGTATTCTTTAAAAAATACCTTAGCAACAATAGCTGACACTGATTTATATGTTGGATACTTATCTACTTTCTCAATTTGAAATAATTTCAAGATTCTACGCAAGTCACGTACGTCTCTCTGTTGCTAAATCTCAGTGAGGCAGTTCCATCCTCGTGGCTAACAATGACATGCAGTGGTATTGTGTGTGACCCATGCAATATGAAAAATATAACAGTTCAAGTACTTACGGATACATTGCCATAGTTGTCAGTTTAACAAAGATATCCTTACTCGGCACATCAACCGTATTACAAGTAAAGGCTTGAGGTGGAGGCATTTTGTGTTTTTTGCAGAATTCAGCAGGAGAAATACTATATTCCTGTCTAACTTCATGCAAGTCAGACTTTGCAGCTACCACTAAGCATGGTATTCTGCTATCCATGAAGTGTTGCTGCAAATTTAAAGAAAAAAAGTGAAAGAAACACATGATAAATTCAACCTGGAACAGCCTGAGTTGAACTGTTTGCAGCAGCATTAAGGTATATTCATTGCGCTGAAGTCAGGCATTTCTAGAACCAGAATATTTTATATAGACAAGTAAGCAGACGTTAGCTTTGTATGAGTAACAAAACTGCATTTTTAATGCATCAGCCATATATAACCAGCACTCATAAATAAAATGTCTTTTAAAAACTAGAACTTATGTATAGGACCAGTAACTGACACCGAATATGTTGTTAGTGAAAAGATACATAAATGTAAAGATCTGTATATATAATCTATACAAACCTTAAAAATCCTGGCACAGTACTCAAAAGACTTTGGGTTACTGACATCATATACCAGGCAGACAGCATCACATATGGTCTCAGCATCAGTTAAAAATTCAGCGTCACTGACATCATGTAGCTGGAAAAAAAGATGGTTGGAGAGGGAGAAAAGCTTTGTCATTATGCAGTTAAAGGAGTTTTACAACTTTTTCTCATAATTTTTATGGCTCATTTTTATCTATCCTTAGAACTAATGGACTGACAATAGGCAGAATTAATGAAAAAGAAATAGTAGGAATTTACCAAACAGCCAACATATGTGAGCTGTTAACATCACATCTGCAGGCAATCACAACCTCAGCATAAAAAGTTACATTTACTTTAACACGTCTTAGATTCCCATAGAAACTGGTATTCATCCTACAGAGGAAAACCACAGAGCAAAGGACTAGATCTTGGAAAATGAAGAAAGATACCATATTATCATAAAGTAAAACTACAGTGGAATAAGCTTTAAAGAAAATATTTCACCCACTGAAGATTAACTTTAGCTATCCTCATCACCTATATGACAGATTCTTCTTTACTGAATAGGTAGATTGCTTGCTGATAATTTATCATACGTTATAATTTGATGCCCTGCAGCATAAACATAATGGACTGGGTTCTGTATAATTTAGGTCAAAGTTTCAAAAATAACAGGTCCTGAATAGGTTCAGTTTAAAGTATTAGCAATATGCAAAACCAGAATTTATTTAAGCCAGAAAAGGAGTGGGGGGAAATCCACATTTATAAAGAAAAGACAATTAAAACAGAAATTTGTTTGCAGAAGGCTCTGAATAATTCACTGAATTTTAAGATTAACCAGTCATATGCAAACAATAATGAGGCAACCTTACCAGCAAGTACTTTTCCTGTCCGTATACATAGACTGTATTAATGGCATAGTAAGATTTGTGTTCTGCACGTATTTGCCTCTGTCTCTGAAAATGCAGAATTTCATGTTAGACAGCAGCAACTTGCCCCTTTAGGTTAGATTTGAACTGCTGTTTTACTCCATTTATTCATGAATGAAAATTACAGTAATCTGTGGTTCATTTCGCAAGTAAATGCATAGTTATAATCCATGATGTACAAGTAATTATTGCACGCAATAGCCATTTGTCTATTTGCTCAAAACAAAACCACACCAACCCTCCCCCCAATAATTTTATATTCCCTCATAGAACTCTCCAAACTCAGTAATAATCAGCAAAGCTCTAAGATCAATTGATTTTGCTGTTTAACTCAAAAGCATATATAGGTGAAATATAAGAAAAAAGTTTCTTACTATTAGGTTTCTTCCAAGAAGAGCCTGAAGAACTCCACTTTTACCACAGCCTTTCATTCCAACGACATTGCATCGGAAAACATTTCTCTGAGTCTGTTTTTTCTGGAGGTCTATCTTTTTATCTCTTGTTACTTTTGAAAAAACATAAATATTTTTCACACGATGTACATGCATGTATATATGGGAAAACATGAGATAATTGTCCACTTACATGAAAATGCACACAAAACAATCAAAAATGTTACATCAAAGGTTTGAATTGAGCAGGAAGTAAAGAAGAATATAAGTGAAAAAAGACAGACCATTTGTTTAAACAATTTACTCTTGAGCAGATTTCTAAATTTAAATTCCTAAGTTGTACCAAATTTATTTTTTTATATTACCTGTAATTGCTGATGCTTGAGATTCTTGTTCTGCAAGTATTGAGTAGCCTAAATAACCCAGGTACTCCAGGCAACGCTGTACATCTAAGTATGTGGTTAGTCTAGCAGAGGGGACAAAAAGAGGTTTCTAAATTGTTAGCATCTGTGATACCAATTCTTTACAGCACTGATACAATCTTTTCCTCTAATCTCCAGATTGACATAATAGAAGTACTCCTGGCACTACGTAGTACTGAAGGACAAAGCACTCTGAAGGTAAATGGTGACGACTTTACCAGTCTTAATAGCCAGCAAAACACTATGAAGGCAGTACTTGCTGAGGCTTATCAACCTACACTGTATTTTTTTAACTCAGCAAATAATGTTTTCCTCATTTTCTGTATTTCCAATAGGAAAAAAATCTCATTATTGAACATCATTATTCATACCGTCTCTAAAGAGTAGAACAACAGAAATAAATGTTTTGAAAAGTTTCAGGGAGATTTCCACAGTTTGAAGAGACACTTCTTCATAGTTAGCACTAAATATTGGCCAAATCCATAACTGGTTATAACAACTGTCTGAAGACTAGGCCACTGGATGGCTATAAAAATGTGACTGCTTGGGTCAATTTTCAGCTATTAAACTTCCACTCTTTCTACCACATTTTTAAGAAGAATCTACAAATGCATTATCATACCCAAAGTTCTCAACTACTAAAATGTAATGTATCACACTTACGTCCACTGAGAGAGAAACCCTTGGTACGTAATCCACCCCCTTTCATTTGTGCAAACAGTGTTGTTAACATCAGGTCCCCATGGCATATAAGGGAAGACTTTGAACAAATCTTTCAATTCATCAGGAGACAAAGCACAATCTCTATCCTGAAAACAAGCATAGAGTATCAGAAATAAGTCACTTAATTCCCGTCTATTCTAAACTGGTACATTCTTGCTGTACGCTTGCAAAGTTCAAGAAACTGGCTATAAGAAACTGAGCTGCTTTCTTTAATCATTGTTCTGTTCTTGTTTTTAAATAAGACTAAATATATGAGCTAGTAAAAAAAAATTTGATAGTACAACTATAACTGCCAACTCTCCTTGTAGACAGAAATATAAACAGCAGGCTAGTTTTGACTACATAGCTTAAGCCAGAGCCAGTTTCTGAATGAAATGACATAAAGACAAAACCACACTTTTTGCTAGCAAAATTGCTAGCAAACTAAGGCTCTTGAGTATAAGGACACACACACACTCAAATTAAAAGCTTACCAAATCATGTTTATCAAAAATACTTTGAAGAAACAAGTATGCATGGTGATTTAATTCTGTTGTGCAGTCTGGAGGAATTTTTAGCCTGTTTATTGAAAACAAAAACAAATACAAGAAGTGTTAAGTATGTTTACGAAATACAGAATATTAAAACTCAAAACACAGACTTTTTAAATTACAATTTACATTTGACCTTTGTGTTTCATTTTAATTATTCATCTCTAAAGAGATCAAAGCACATACTTTTTATTAGGAGTGTCTTTGTATTACATGAGCTATAGATACATAGTAATCAGGTTTTTGGTTGGTTGGTTGGTTTTTTGTGTTGTGTTTTTTTTTTTTTTAACAGAAAATTATGCAGTTACATTTTTTAAAAGAAGCCACAGAGTTAGTCAATCTCTTAACTTTTTAATTTGGGGATTTTCAAAGGATCTCGAGTGGTATGAAAATACTGACAAGCCTTTTCTAATTTGTTGCCACATACAGTAAGCAACTGCTCAGATTCATGTTCCAGTTTTGTATTAAGAGTTTCTTCTGCCTTCTTTCTTATAGAGAGATAGCAGTACATGATTTGGCACAAGAGACAGGAGTTCTTCCTTTGTAATTTTCAGACACGTGAAGACTTTGACTGATAGGGCATAAAGTAAGGGAGATACTTGATGTAAAAATGTGTTAAATAAACACACTACAATAACCCTTTCCTCCTGCTAAAGCAGGAGGCAGCATAAATTAAATGCATGTAAGTTAAAGAAAGATAAGCGATACATACGGAGGAAACAAGTACTCTGGTGTAAGCTCTAAGTCATCGTCATATCCAAATCGACGTAAAACAGTCCAAGTTGTTTCATGCCTTCCTCGCTGAATGAAAAGTGTGTGTAGAAAAAGAAAACCTAAAAATCAAATGATGAAATCTTAAGGCCCTGAAGTGCTTTATCTGCTACAAGTGTTTTTAATAGAAAAGGACTGAAAACAAAAAAGCTTGAAATACACATTCAGATTTTAAACCTCCTGGGTGACATTACAGCATTATCTACACAGACTGAAGGTTCAGAAATCATGTTATTTGCAAAAGTACCCTTCAAAGAACTTTTTCCTTATAACAACCCACGTGATTTCTGTTTGCTCCTTTCAGTACCAGTATTTTAGAAGAACATACCTGTATGAAAATAAAGACAATATTTTCAACAATTTAAAATAGTAAGCCTTAGCAAGAAGCCTAGAGAATAGTCTCATGGAAGACTGCCTTTAGTTTTCCTGTACCAAAACAACTGGGTAGGATTTTTGTTTAGCACTTTCCAGGGCTTAATGAACACTGAGATTTCACTGTTTAGTAAGGCTATGCCTTAAGATTCCCACTCTTTACAATTTCTCATGAATCCTATCACATACATAAGCTCCACAAGCAAAGCAGTTACATTGATGCTCCGAAAGAAAATGTTTTTTCTCCTTTCACTTTTGCCATATGCTCTGAGCAAATCTGTACAACATAGCTGTTAAAATGCTGACAGACACCACACCTTGCTGACAAGTGTTGCAGACATAGAGCCTAGAGACAAGATACAGATTTATCTAGGAGACTCTCTCTTTTGAATCAGTACACTTATTTGGATTCCAAGCTCTGTAACGAGAAGTAAGAAAGACTTTACCCCTTATTCACCCCTTTATTCCCCATTTTAATCATCCTCTTATATCATACTGCCACTACCCCCAGCTCTTGTAGTTTAAAAGAATCAAGACAGAGACCATATTCCAAAAGACTAGCTTTTTTATGCAAGAATGATTATCAACTGTATAAAGACACATCTTTTAAAGAGTTAAATTGGACTTACCTTTTAACGTTAATCCATTATCTGCAACTCCATCACTTAGGTTTTTCCTGACTACATTCTTTACATCTTCCAAAGCTTGAGGTGCCAGTGGTGTATTAAAACAAATTCTCTAACAAAAACCAAAAAGAGCAAGTTAGGACCACTGGCTGCTAAGCTGGACAAACAGTATGTCCCGTATGAAATGCAGCCTTAAACGTTCTGATAAGCTAGTAAAGGACAATCCAATTTCTTAGTGGAAATAAAGGTGTACAAACTTTATTTTATGTTTAAATACAAGCACTGTACGTTTAAATATGTATTTTTTTATTTTGCTCTTGTACTAAAACTTGAACAATGGTTAAAAATAAAATTAATACCATTTCCATTTTTACAGGTCCATTCTTTTATGCTGCACTTAAGACTTTTAATATTTAGACCAGGTTCCCTTACAATTCACCTTACTACTGTTCCTTCAAAAACAATCACTTTATTTTCTAGAATTATATAGTTCAACTATTAAGCATGGTGAAAAGATAAGCAAAGAGTTACCTGAAAGAAGTTTAGCTCTGCATCATTGAGAGTACCATCATTATCCTGATCAGAAATTCTAAAAATGCGAGTGAGTGCTTTAATACAGGCAGGTTTCATCTAAGGAATAGAAGAAAGTTCAGTATCTTTCTAGGCTTGAATATAAAAAGATTACACTGAATGAAATCAGGCAGCTCAATCACATTAAAACAAATACTAGCCTTCATTTTACATTTTTAGAACAGAGACATTCATACATACATACACAAAAATGAAAAAAAAAAAAAAAAGAGGAAAAAAAAATCCTGTTCTAGCAAATTTGTATCTGTAACTTTAAGGCATTATTCCATGTTAAATATCTTTCTATTCAATTATTAGAAGAACTTCAAGTTCTTCACAAGCTGAAGGTAGCACTACTTAGTTATTTAAAAACAAAACCAACAAAAAACAATGAATTCTCTAAATTCAGTCTTATCGCTACAGAAAACTTTAAAAAACAACCGAATCATTTTTTTTCCCCCAAACATTTTGGGGGGGTGGGGGTGGAAAAAAAGGCCTTGTAATCCCAGTGCCTTGCAAAAAGAAACGGCTCTAGTACTACAGTCAACTCTTTCTAAACAAGCATGCTATTCACCATTTCAACTATGGCTTCAGAAGGCTTCAAACATCAAATACTGAAAATCTTCACAGGGCTCATTCATCTATCAGGCAAAGCATTGATCATATGGACTATCTCTATGACAAAAGAATTGCTAGGATACCTTCTGAGTGAAGGAAAACACACACTGGTAATTCTCTCCCAATAACTACAGTGACGATGGACTCTTCTCTTCATAGAGGTCACACAGATTGCATAGAAATTGGTTTTGGAAAACCAAAAAGATTTCAGCACAACAATTTTATCACAACATTACTAACTCATAAAGATGATTCTGATGGAAGAAATCAAAACAGGGTTATTCTCTGGTTCTCTACTTAACAAAGTATTTATAATTGAAGCAACTTTCCTACTGCCCAATACTACACGGGGGTTATGTTTAAAGATTTTACTTGTATTTGCCCAAGAAATTAATGTTTTTAAAAAAAAAACCCAAAACATTCCTTCATAATACGCTCAGCTAACTACCCGTGATACTTTAAAAACAGCTACATCACTTGTTTCTTATCCCTTTTGCCAAAGTCTCACAAGATGCTCAGAAAAGTTCTTTCCCTTAAATCTGGCCAAGCCTGGAGTATTTTCCCTGAAATAGAGTTACTGTGAAATGTATATCTACAGGAGAACTAAATTGAACACATGATTTTGTTCACATTACATTTGGCTTAAAGCCATTCCCAAAGCTTCTCATTTTACTTAGCAGTTCACTTGGGCAACAAAAAACTGTCTTCATTGCTTTGAATGAAAAGGAAAGACAGATCGGATTAATACAACACAAAACAATCACCATGGTTCTGGCATATAATGCTTGACATTTGGGGGTAGGGTGGTGGTAACAGAACACACTAAGAAATGCAAAATCCACTGAAAAGGAAAGAACAGGAAAGTGATTAACTGCCCCCCCTATATTATTTGTTCTTAGAATCTATGTATAAATACCTCTTTCTCCTCTGGGCAATACAGAGGACCTGTAGGATGTAGAACAGCTTTCTGTGCGTAATAAAATAGCTCAGATATATTCTTCAAGTTTTTGGCTGAACACTGAAAAAGAAATCCTTATATTGATTAGCTAGTTTCTTGACTATTTGGTGATTTCTTCTGAAATTTAAGCAAGCATCAAATTTTTAAAGATCTAGCCCCCTCTTGTGGGTACAGTGCTGTTTTGGAAAAAAGACATCTAGCCCCTGTACCTGTTCAGTAATAAAGAAAGGTCTCACTACAATCTGCTGTCATGCGAAGAACAGAGAAACCAAAAAGTTGTACCTACTTTGGGGGAAAAAAAAAAAAAGAGAAAAAGAGAGGCATACCCACACATATTAATTCAGTTTTTAATAGTTTGCAGACATCTGTCTGGCTTAATATTAAATTCAAAACACTTGCTAAAGGCAAGGATGTGAGGAGGCTCTAAATATTAGAAGAATTTGACAGTAACATTTGATTACACAATCGTGTAATCTTCTCTAAGGAAAAATAACGTGTAAACTCACCATGATAACTTATATTTGAAATATTTTATTTCGAACAACCCCCCCCCATCTTTTCTATTAAAAAGTTGCCATACATGCTTGACAAGAATGTATTTTTTTCTTACTCATTCTAACTTCAGAAAGTCTTGCATACCTCTACACAAGTTTCTATCTCTGTGTATTGATTCATAATGGGAAGGATAGTTTCCATACTGCTATATTCCACTAGATCAGACTTGTTTCCAACTAATATAAGAGGCAGCCTGAAAACAAAGAAAAGGTTTAAGAGCTTTAAAGACAGAGGGATAAAAAGATCTATCTTAACTTAGCATTCTACCTCCCACCAGAAGCCATTACATTATTTTCATGATATAATTAAATATCACTGGCAGCCAATAGGCAAAAATAAACAATAGCAGTTTTAAGTAAACTGTTTTGATACACACTTAGACAGAAATGTACTTCTTGTTGATACCACAAAACCCACAGTTAAACACAGAAGTAACTAATCATATTGTTATTATACAAAACCAGCATCAGCAGAAAAGCTACACAGACCACATAGCCAAAACTAGTTACACCATAACAAATATAAACACACCTGGTAAAAGCTGCCCAATGAAATTCAAAATAAATAGCATTGCTGGCATATGTAACAGACCTACATACTTTAAATCTCTTGTTGCTTGGACTTCTTTTTTAAAGTTTAAGTTTAGAATTTGTTTTTCTTAAACAATTAACATCCTCAACACTGTCCACTGACACCCATCGATGTGCAGCCTAATTCACACTTCTCATCTTATCTTATGCACCTGCTATCTTTGTCTGTCCTTTCATTGATGAGAGGAATCCATCGACTTGTTACCTAAAGCAGGGTTAAAAACAAACATGAAATTACATTTTCAAATTTAATGTGACTGAACTGTGCACAAGTTCGACTACAACTATTACTGCTTCTTTCCCAAGAAGGCATATATTTACCCACAAAGGAGGAAACAAATGAAAACCAGAGCTGATTAATGAGCAACTTTCTCAGATCACTGAAATGACTGAAAACTCACATGTTGAAATGGACCAGAAGCAATAATACATCTGTACGTTCTCTTAACAACTTGATCTCAAACACCATCTTATGCATTTTAAATGTCTAATACAGTTTTTAGCTTGCCAACAATTAACAGTGCACAAGTTACATCTCAAGCAATAACTGGATAAAGTGTGTTACCGTACCTTATCAATAGAATTCTTGTTGTTAACAGCATATACTATACAAATCACATTTGCCTAAAATGAAAAGAAAGGCATGGAATTCCATGTTTAGTCTCTAGAGCAACAGAGACGATTAAGAACCATACACAACAACACCAGAGCAAGAACAGTTCCACCATTAGTCAAAAACTGTGCCCCTGACTTAAGCCATCTGCAGCCTGAACAACAGCTTAAACTAAATAATTTGTATGTTGAGAAGTGCCAAAAAGCATGTCTTGCAGTGTGACATTCACAGCTCGTGCCTGCAGAGAGACCTACACTACCAAGAAATCTAGGCTGAAGAATCATAATTTGCAGCCTCCACTCAAGTACCAAACTAAATGCCAGAAATGGAACACAACATCATGACAGACGGTACAGAAAATGTGCAAAAGTGCTCAAAAAGAATTGAAAATAGGAAACAGAAGGAATCATAAAATTACCAAGAATCCCCTGCTATTCGTAAATGCAATAGCACAACATGACAGAAAGAACTGAAATGGATGTTTCCAGGGTAGGATTATTTCTTTACAAAAACTGTCAATCCCTTGGCCTACTAATGAAAACATGTATCATCCTTTCACTTGGAAGGACAAAGCTTAAGCTCAATTCACCAACACAGTGGCAGTAACTATTTTTCTTAAATAGAGGAAGGTTTACTACAGCACAGGGCACAAAATAAAACAAAACAAAATTAAATGCCAAGCAAGAAAAAGCAAGAGAAGATATTTTTCTTCAATTTAAACTGAAACCCAGAGAACGTAAAAGGACAGATTTCTCCAAAAGCAGAAACTATTTTCTAGTAAACACTAAAATACACTTACCTGTGATATTTCATGGTAAAGCTGCTCATCACTTTGCTCTGCTTCTGCAGTCAACAGAATAAGCCATTCATTAATACTAAACATTTTTTCAAACAAACCTGAAAAAGTTAGGAAACTGAACTAGGGTATTTCACAATGCTCCTAAGACCGCCTTGTGAAAGCTCTTGTTATTTAAACATCTTTTTATAAAAATGTACTAAAGAGTGCTTCTACTGTAACAATAATGAAATTGATCCATTAACTCGCAAGACAGAAACAGTCTGTTGCGCACAAATTTTTTAGTGCTATTTTAAAGGGGAATAATTATATTTGTTGACAGATTCTCTCTGGAATAAGTCATAGTTTGCATCCCCCTACATTTACCAACATCCCAGGAAGGGTCTAAGTAGCAACATTGTTCTATAACGTACACTTTTACGACAGAATATGATGTGTTAATTTTATTGCAGTGACAATTTTTTTTCAGCAAGACCAAGCTTCTGTTAACCAAATCTATGAAACATTTCATCGAACAGCAAGAAAAACTCACTCCACATAAATTTAAGCTCAAGTCCAACAAAAAAAATATGCATTATTTCTTTGTTCCAAATAGGTAAACACACCAAATATATTTCCTCAGTAGTGGTGGGAGAGAGAAGACAGGAAGGTATCTTCTAACACGGCCTAATTCTTGGCTTCCATTATGAATGGCACAAAGATTTATCTAGCTGTGCAACAGTTGCATATACTTATGATAGCATATGAACTCTGATACTGAGCCTATTTATCTATTCAGTAACGTCAAGGAGATTAGAATATATCAAAAAAGAAAAATACAAAATATGAAACTGACACAAAAGGATAAGGTGACCAAACTTAGAAATTCAGAAAGACATAGAACATAAGGTATTTAAAGTCTCCGGCATCTTAGTAAATTATTCACCGAAAGAAAGAAAAGTAGTTTTGAATTCCATGAAAGTACCCACCTTTGTCTGAACCTGTAAATACGTCTGTCACACAAAGAACACTAACTTCACCGGAATATTGCTACAACTGTCTTTCATGGAAGTACCAACAGCAGCTAATGTTAGGCTTTGAATTAGTAGGACCACCCATCATCATCTGATTTAGTTTTATCTGATGAGTTTTTACTTTCATCTAGTCTTTTCCTGCATGTAGCTTTGGTCCATACCTGTATGACTGTTAAAGAGGCTACTGAGTTAGATAAACAAGTCCATACCAAATCAGTCAAACAGTAACGGTATTATGTAGTCCTTACCTGAATAATCCACTATGTGTGTTGGCACTCTTTCAGGGGTGACATCAGCTGGAATGGTGATTTCTTCAGCTCGTGGTGGAACCTTGTGAAGAAATAGCAAGAAAAAGCCTTTAAAGGTAATCTAGAAAATCCAGATGATCAAAAAAAGTTGTATACTATAGTACACCTACCAATTAGTCAGCTTTAAATAGAACAACTTATTAGTAGTTCAAGTACTTTCGGGGGTTTTTTTGCAATATACTGGAAGTCACTGCTACTCTCCCATTCTTTATCAGTCTACTTACTGAATAAGGAACTTCCTGCATGCTTTGCAAGAAAGCAATATTGTTAAGGGATTCAACGAATGCTTCTGTAAAAATCGAATCCACTATATGGAACCACCTATACAGAACTACAATAGTGAAAACTATAAACAAAACCTGAATTGCAATTTACTTTAAAAAAAAAGCCATATAAATAAAAGTTCTAAAATTTGAGGGGTTATCAAATTCAACCAATTACTTCAAAGGGCTACACATTCTTTAGCAGGACAGTAACATCAGAGTTAGCTTGCTATTATTGACAAATTAAATACTGTTTAATCTATGTTTAAACTTTTTAATTTTTGCACAAGATATCCTGATCCTACTCCCACTGAAATCAATACAAGAACTACCCCTGCAAACAGTACACAAGTTGTTAAAAAAAAAGGTAATAAAATATTCAAGATACAGAAAACAAGCATTACAGACAAAATACAAGTCTCAATTTTTACACGATCATAACCTGACAACTTCCTTGCTTCTGACAGAGTGCTAAACATTAAGTTCAGAAAGCCTGCAAAGCAAACCATGATACTAATAAAAAGTGTGTTCTGCAAAATACTGTATACTAGCTATGATTGCTGGCCCTTTTTTCCAGAGAACACTAATCCATATTCAGGAAGAATCACCTTAAACCTAATTTTAATGAAAACTTCCTGCACAGCTCTTTATTGCCTTTTACATGCTGACACTCAACTTTCATGATACTTTTGTTTTCTTTTAATAAAAAAAGGAAAAAAGAAAAGCCAGTCACCAGAAGAATGGCTCTCTGTAGAGCTTCAGGCTCTACTTACATCTTCATCAAGAATGATTATTGATAATACCCAGTATATTAAACACTATTTCAAAGTCTGAAATGTCTGTTACACACACCCATATAGCCCTTATCTGCGTGACTGACCTGCAGGAACTGCGTATGTCTCTTTCAGCAGATTATATAGGACGCAGTATATTTTTTTAAAGTTATTTCTGTAATTTCAGGCAGATTTTGTGTTATATATAAATGATGCTTTTTCTGTCAACATGAGTTTAGAGCAATATTCTAGATTATACTTCAGGAAGAAGCCGGGAAGTGAATAGAGGCCTACAATTCATTAAATACATCAACAAACAACCTGCCAAAGGAATGGGTCCCTGAGCAGTTTAAGAACAAACAGAAACTGGAGCTCATTTTTACCTGCAAGGTTGGGAACTAAATTCAATTATGTTAACAATCTAATCTTGAGTCATGAACTGTGGTAACCTACTGATCTGCATTAAACACAGCACAGTGTAGATTCAAAGAGCAGCACATGATGTCTATTTTAAGATGTGACCAGAAGAAATAAACATTCATGTTTATATGTAAAAAGCTTAACTATTTGCAGCAGCCGCAGTTCTTTTTATACCATAAAGAGAACTATGTGCTGCTTTTCTAAAGGAATAAAATGTAGAAGTAGCTTTCCTTTTATTCTGGAAGAAAGCAGGAAGAGTTTTCAGCGTTTTTTTAATTCAAAGGAGTCAGTAAAACATTCTTCAAAAATAGAAGTAAAGGCAATGTCTTGCTTAGTTACAAAAAATGGCTAAGTATAAGCTATGCAATGTGACTTTTTAATTCCTCATCCTCATTCATTTTGCAATCTACTTGCTCTTTAAACACAACACTCGAAAAAAACCGGGAGTGTCTTGCCTCTTTCAGTACCTTTCCATTTCTGAGTCTCTAATGCTGAAATATGCTGCCAGTTATGACCAGTTTCAACTGCTTAAAAAAACCTAACATTCCTCAGATATCAAAAAATTAGTTTAATTAACCATGTGAAAAACAAGAAAGGAACTTAGATAAAATTTAAATTCCTAATCTTCACGCAGAGATATATTTAAACTAACCTACATCACTCTTCCAGAAGTCATCATTGCAGTATTAAACTTTATTTTTTTTCTAAACAGGAAACATTATTTTAAAGCAGAGCCTCTGAACTTACTCTTTGAAAACAATTATACAACAGGATAGAAATAAAACTTAGAAAACGAATAAGGATGCTCTACCTCTTCTGGAAATTCTTCACTGACAAGAGACATAATTAGTGATGTCTTCCCAACTCTGGCTGCAAAAGCATTAAAAACAGAGATTAGATAATTTGGTTTTGTGATTCAATAGTTGCATCCCATCTTAAAATGGAAAGTATTTTTAAAACATTTTCCAACTGACCATATTAAAGGCTTTTTATCCATTGTTTAAACATACTAAATATGGATGACAGCACTTCTCTTAGAACTCTTTTATTGTAAAACCTTGGGATCCATTTCACACTTGTGCATTTCATCCAGAAGGGAATCAAATCCTGCTCCGTCTTACACAAAAGAATTGGCAGGACTTAACCTTAATATAGAACACTTCAGCAAACAAACAAAAATTCAAAACAAACTGGAAATGCTTTAATACACCTTAATAAATAGAAACAAAGAAAACACACAGAAAGGAATTTAGGAATTAACTATTTTTATAGTATTCTTGATACAATGATTGTGCTTCAGTCCTAAACTACCAACGACAAGAGCTGGACAAGAAGACATGGCTCTATCATCAATGGACAGAGTCTCCACAAACTAGTTTGACTACTTTGAAAGTGCAAGAGCATAATCTCCTTGATACAAATGAGCTGCCCCCCACAAAAAGTGAAAAACAACCAAACCACCAACCCTTCTAAAGTCACAGTTTTCTTAATCCAAGAATAATAATAATATAATCTCTGCTTCAATATTCAATTCTATTCAACCAAATAAATTACTCGGTTCACCTGCAAAGTTCAGACTTCTGATACCACAGCTGGATTTTTTGGTTTTGAGCATCTTTAACGTGACCATTTAAAATTAAGAGTTGTAACTTCTCTCAGGATTCCCCTCTCTCTAAAAACCTTCATCTGTCAACTTCCTGTTCCTCTGAAAGTCTTGAAAGACTATTACTGCTTTTTTTGGTTTTGAGACATTTCTTAAAAACCAAAATGTTCAGATTAAAATATTGTATATTTCCAACTGCCCTCAATTCAAGCAAAAACCTATTTCATTCTGGACGCATCATCACTAGCATGCATGTTTTATCAACCAAGACACTGCTTGCAATCAGAGCCTGTATCACTGTTCCTACTGAAAACAATATAAAATGTTACCAACTGACAGAAGTTGTTTTGCTGATATTACTGCATTTACGCTTGTCTATTTAATTGTATGTAATTCTGAATATGTCAGGAAGAAGAAGAGATTAAATTGTATGACTGATCGGTTTTGTGCAGAAAATGGTATTACTGAACTGATGGTCTAGTCAAAGTACATTCAACTTATCCAAGTCTATTTTTGGTATAGTAGCAAATGGCCTTCTGACATCCAGAAATGAAAGCTTCTCTTCATCATGGTAAGTTAAAGAGTAGTTATCACAAAACTATGAAAAGCAAAGAAAAAGTTACCCTGGTGTCCTGGTTTAGGCTGAAATAAAGCTAATTTTCTTCTCAGTAGCTGGCATAGTCCAGTGTTTCGGATTTAGGGTGAGAATAATGTTGATAACACACTGATGTTTTAGTTGTTGCTAAGCCGTGTTTATACCAAGTCAAGGACTTTTCAGCTCCTCATACTGCCCTGCCAGCGGAGGCTGGGAGTGCACAAGGAACTGGGAGGGGACACAGCCAGGACAGCTGACCCAAACGAGCCAAAGGGGTATTCCATACCATATTACATCATGGCCAGGATATAAACTGGGGGAGCTGGCCAGGGGACACCACGTTTCAGGGATTGGCTGGGCATAGATTAGTGGGTGGTGAGCAGTTGTACTGTGCATCACCTCTTTTGTATATTCTCTTAGTAGTAGTAGTATTTTCCTTTCCTTTTCTGTCCTGTTAAACTGTCTTTATTTCAACGCACAAGTTTTACTTCCCCCCCGCCCCCCCTCAATTCTCTCCTCCATCCCACTGCAGGGGTGGGGGGGGAGTGAGCAAGCGGCTATGTGGTGCTTAGTTGCTGGCTGGGGTTAAACCACGACACCTGGGGAGGAAGACTTTTGTTTTCCTTAGGAAGAACAGTTGTAAATTTTTCCCCAGTGGTGTTAGCTGGAGAGCAGTAAGATGCAGGTTTCTTAATGGCAATGTGGTTGTGTTTTCATCAAAGATACAAATATGAGCTAAAACCGTAATTTACACTGCCAGGTGTCCTCCTGCATAAACTACATCTTATAGTTTTATCCTGACAGAGTCAAAAGAACTTTAAAAGTTCTCATATTTCCATAGATAAGTACCTTCCTGATAGGCAAGTAAAGATATTAGATAATTAGTGAAAATAGTGCAGCATATTTTGCATCTAAGTCAGCTTTAATTTGAACCAGTGACAAAACATGTTGGCTTTGCAGATATAGAAACTCATTTCATTAATTGTATATGACCGAAAATAGAAGATTATGGACTGCCATTTAGCAAAGATGCTCTGTATTTATAAACCTCCGATACATTTCCAAGTGTTCTAGAGTTGGTTTTTTTATGGAAATCCATAGGTTCAAGTGTAGAGATTTCATTTATTTTGCTTGAATCTAGGTCAACCATTTGCCCTTCCAATTCTGTTTATAGTCTTAGAAATAACAGCCTAAACAACATTGGCTGACTAGCATGAAGAAAATAGCACAGCACTTTGTGATAATTAACTCTTCTTTTTCCTCCTATATAAGTATTTTAGGTCATGCTGCATAAAATAACATGCTGAACACATTCTGAAAATTATTGGCTATTAAAAATTTTTGTTTGCACCATAGGTAGTAGAACTAAAACAACCTTAAACCTAAAATGTAGACCACTGGGGATGAAAGGCTGTGCTTTGGAACAGGCTTACAACAAAAAGTCTTCATATGGTATTTCAGAGTCTGAACCTGATGGTCTGCTGTTATCATCTAGCAAGTATTACACAGTCTAGACTAACTTGTCATTTCAGACTAATATATATATAAAAGACATGTATACAAAACAGTACTAACTACAACTGACGAGTTTTACCAATTTGTAAAACAAATTTCTCTCTGTTCATTACAATTCCAACAAAAATGTAATATAAAAATGCTCACGATCTCTGATGTCTGCCATGTACTATGTGTTGCTATATGTAAGAGACCTGTATCTTTGAAATTTTCAATTGAATACACTGTGAACCTAACTGCCAAATCAAAGCACCTGTTACACCTGTACTTAAACCACTGTACAGAGCCAGTTCAGAACACACCATTATCAAAGAAAGTAAGGTAAATTAGGCATATATTCTGAAGAGGAATTGAACTGTGTATTCATATGCACAAAAACATTTCTAAATAAATTAAGTCTTGTAAAACTAGCCAAATACAAGCTTAATGAGTTAAGTCTTTCTGCATAGTACCATCTCCTTGAAGATTCCTCTCTAAAGAAGTCATAGAGGATCTTTCTAGGCTGTACAGACAAAGCCAACCTGCACTATAAAATAATCATGCAAACTGTACTATAAATATATATGAGGTATTCAATTCTCAGGAAAGCTTTGTTAGTAGTACTACATCTTAGTATAATTAACTAATTTTACTAATAACACTTGCTAATTACTCTATATTCTTTTCTCGTGAGGAACTTAAGTGCACTTTTACAAACTAACAAAAGAGAAGCTCCTTGCTGCTACTTACATCAGTAAGAAGCTGGATCTTTGAAAGCCTAGCCACTTATTTGGGTACCTAAGTGTGAACTTAAGGATGTAATTTTAGGAACATATGAAAAATCACAGACCCACTGTAACTTTTGCACGCCTGTAAGTATGTGCTGTTTATTCAAGGTCATACAGTAAGTTAATGGCAGAAGCAGGGATCTGGACTCCCTGGCCCTGTCCTAGCCACAAATCCACAACACCTGACTAATAACTGCCTGCAGCACATCTGGCCACTGATTTCCAAACTCAGAAAATAAGAAAGATCTAAATTTGGTTTCCACAAAAAAAAAAAAAATTTTAAACAACACGTGGTCAAATTTTGAACCCGGTTTCATCTCCACGGACGTCCAAGAAGCACAGCAACTCCGCAAACTGACTTCCATACTGCGAGCTCGGTACTCAGGGAAAGGACGGGAGGAGCCGGGAGCTCCCGGCCGAACGTGCTCCCGGGCCCGCCGGCGCGTCCCTCCCGCCGCCGTAATCAAGCACGGGGCGGGCACGGAGCACCAACACCGAGCTCTGCCAGCCACGCAGGGCCCGGGCTCCCCTCCTCTCCCAGGCGCCCTGGGCCGGGCTCACCGCCCCTCGGCGAAGGAGCCCGGGCAGGGATGAGGGACTCCCCCCCGCAGCAGCAGGGCGATCTGACAGCCGGCGGCATGGTGACAGCAGCCCTCCCTCACCCCAGAGGCCGCCGCCCTGCCCCGCAGCCGCGGCCCCTGCCCTGCCCTCCCCCGGGGCCGGCCCGGCCCCTCCCGCACTCACGTTCTCCCACCAGCAGGATCCTCACGTCCTTCTTCATGGCCCCGCTCCCTAGCCCCGGCGCGGGGCGGCTCACATGGGGCTCGGCGGGGGAAACGGATCCGCTGCGGCCTGGGATCCCCTCGCGCCGCCACCCCCCCCCCCCGCCCGCCGCGACCCGGGCAGCCTACGGCAGCTCGCGAGGGACAGACTAGGTAGCGGCGGCCCGTGCGCCTGCGTGCGACTGCGCCGGGCGCTCAAGGCCGCGCGCCGCCCTGAGGTGATTTGCGCGGCCGTCCCTCAGAGGCCGGCCGGGAACTAGAGCGGGCGCCGGGCTAGCGGACATCTGCCCTGCTCTGAGGGGGAGTGCTGCTCTGGGCTTCCCTGGGATGGGGACTCGGGTTTTCTGCCATTAATGGAGCCACGGTACAGATTTCATGCACTGTAATGAAACGGTGCTGGCTGCCGTGGTGCTCCAGCCAAGTGAGTGCATCCGACGCACAGGAACATATCAGAAGCGAGACAACGCATTCCCTTTCAATGGTGTGGTAATTTATGATCCAAACCATAACTAATTGCTGCTCCTGGGCAGCATGGCGCAACTTGTATGTGGAAAGTTAGAGGTGCCCAGTCGCTGTTATTCTTCCAGATGGACCAGGAAAGGACACCTCAGCCCTAACAAGAGGCAGCAGCATTAATTATGCATTACACTGCTGGCAACACAGACAGAGCTACCCCCACTCTTCTAGAAGCTGATACGCACACCTCTGGGATCTTACAAACGTGCATTTAGTCCAGAGTGCTTTCAGAGTGTTCAGTGATGGCAAAGGAGAGTAACCTTGAAGATTAGCAGCAGTTCTGTCAATGACTTTAAAAGCCATGGAGCTCCATTTGGAGTTGAATCGCACATGCTTCATTCACATTAAACTTCTTATTTTGGTCATTCTAGAATGCCACTGTCTTCCTGAAAAAGCGTTTGCTTCTTGGGAACTTGGTTTTCAGTTTGCCTGCATGAAGCAGTGGACCTCTCAGAAATTCAGCTGTCAGTACATTTTGCAGGATCTTAGCTCTGCCCACACAGGCAACAGGGACCTCCCTACAGCTAGAAAGATGCAACAAACAAGGGCAGATACATTGCCTGTATGCTGGGAAGGAAACTCATAGAACCTCGTTTCCTCAGGCTCCCTAGCAAGAAAAGATGGTCCTTTCCATGACACAGTCCTGTTTGCTGGCTCTTTAAAAGAGCAATAAAGTGACTGCATGATTTCTTAGCTAGTACAAACACATTTGAAAACATCCACTCCCAAAACCATTCCCATGGTCACACCACCACCAGGACTGACAACCCTTTGGCCTGGGCAAGACTCAAACAAGATACGGTGCCAGTGAGACAATGTTTTTCTGGGACACCCCCCTGAAGTGTCAGGTCCTCACATACAAGCCTATTTCCTGTACTTTAGTACCTACTATAAAGAGAAAGATTTTCATGCATGAGACCAGTAACATGCTTGCCCTCTGAGCATTCCTTACTCAATCAGATCTTTCTAAAGAAAGCTCACTTGACAGAACATAATGGCATCATCTGTTCTTCTGTAATTTTTTGGATCAATGTAGGAAAATGAGGTCCATGGGAAGGGCTTATCCCCAACCTCAGAGCTTCCTTGGTGCATTCCTTCCTAGGAATATCCTGGGACTATTTAAAGCTGCTTAAAAAGTCCACCTCACTCCCACACGGATGGTTACCACCTTTAGCATACACTGGAATTGCTTTAATGAAGTATGGCTAGATCAGAGCACAGCATGAAGAAAAGCAGAGCAGACAAAGATTTCCAGGAAAGCCTGGGTAGTTACATATTCCTTGGTAAATTCCTGTGCTAAACACTGAAGCTTATATAGAAGCTCTGCAGTCATAGGCAAAATTGTCACTGTTCTGAACAGGCTTTATCTCCTGTTTGTGTGACTTATAGTTAAAGATCCATTTCTTTCTAGATTATATAGCCAGAAAGCAGGGTAAAGAGGATTTGAGGTATTGATTTCAAAAGTATGCAAAAGTATTTCTTTGTCACTGATGGAGTAAAATGACACGGTCTTCTTTTCTAGCTCCAGGAAAACTCCAACCTTCAATGGTTTATCCTTGTGTAACAATGTTTCTTGATCCCTGTGCCATGCTGACAGCTGCTTTTTGGGACCTAGCCATTCTACACACCAGGAATGCTCTGTTCTTCCTAATTTGTCCCTTTTACCAATCATTCCGTTAGCAACTCCAACAGCCCATCCATCACTGTCCTTGGTAATTATTTCCCAGTAGTGGCACCCAGTAGAGAAGCTCTGCGAACACATCACTTGGCTGATGCAGAATCTGTTGGGCAAAGGTTCATAATCGGTTGGGTAGCTGGAAACCATTACTTTCCTGTTCTGGGCTGTGATTGCTAAGCGCTCATGTACTCTTGTGAGATCAAAAGTCACATCATCTGCCCCTAGAAGAGAGAAAGGAAAATATTCTCACCTGCAGGCAACAAGAAGGCAGACCACCGCAATATTTACATGCATCCTAAATAACAGTGGATGTGCATCCCTTCTCAAGAACAGAAATGAAAACCAATGATTATACAATAAACCTTAAAGTTCACTCCTGCGAATCAGAAAGAATCCTCAGCTGAACACTAACAAGTGTATGCTGAGCATACCAAAACATTTAACTGGCACAATTGCGTAAACATCCATGACAGTCATGCACTCCAGTGGCACCCTACAGCATGGATTCCTAACCACAGTTTTATTAAAAAATTACCCTTTTACCAGTAATAAATGGGATGCTTACCTTAAGAAAACTTATAGCCATCTGTTCACTGGGTCATGTTCTTGCATATTTTATCAGCAAAACCATTTGTTTTGTGTTTTAAGCTACAGCTGTAGTACTGTGTGTTGACTGTAAAAATATTTCTGTCAAAATGATGCAGAATTCAGACAACAAATGGAGTCATTATGGCTTAACACAATAAAGATCAGTAAGATGCAGCAACTGCCCATACATGAGCTTAGACTCTGCAGCCAGCACAAGCTACAACACAGCTTATATACCTCCATGAAACAGGTTTCTTATCTTTTTTATCTTGCATATGCAGCCAGGTATATTATTGCATTATGCTGCAGTAACTGATTAATTCATGGTAAGTTCATTGTGTTTCTATGTTTCAGGTAAAGAGCCAGATCTCCTGCTGACGTTTGTAAGTACAGTTTTTTCCAGCAAACCCACAGTCTCATAGTCACTTGAATATTGTCATTGAAAAGTCATGCTGGCTTGCATACTTACACTGAGAAAACTGGCTTGAAATCATTGGTTCTGGATTTTTAGCTGCAGACTCTGGGGATAATGAGCAGACACTTGTGTCCTGATATAAGTCTGGAGGTTGCACTGAATACGAAAAAATTAAAGCATTAAGGCACTGCTTCAAAACGTAAATATGAAGTATTTATGCTTCAAAACGTAAATATGAAGTATTTATGCTTCTAAAGGAAAATATACATAAAATAAACGTAGCTAGTGGTTAAAGTACAAAACAGAGTTGGTTTTTTGATTGTATAAATTATCAAAGGATGTGTAGGCAAACATTTTTATCCAAAAATTTATGCTAATGCCCTAAGTGTGGTCAGAATGGAGCAGTCAGAAAAGCTGGATCAGTAAAGCAGTTAGATCTTTCTATGCAGATAAGCCAGTTTCTGTCATAAATGTGTTTACGATGTTCCTAATTTTTTTTTCTGAGTATCATGTGTTTCTTGTGTTACTTGCACGTGCATTTCATAAGCACAAAGTAATTTTTTACGCTACTTGCTGACCAAAAAGCCTGACATTCAGCCCTACAGCTTTAAGGGCTGTTTCTAATTTTCTATGACATCGTAGCATATATTTACAAGACTCATTTGCAGACACTTTCTGGTATAGTTACATAATACACCGGCTTCAAAGTTACTGATTAATTGGTTAAAGTTATTAATTAAGGACTTCAAAGTCCTTATAAGTTCCTGCCCTACACCTCTGCCCACTGATTCCTTGGTTTTGCTAGTAAAAATGATTGTGGAGCAAAGCTGTAAACTCAATTGCCGAAATGATCGAGATAAGAAAAACCCTGAGATAAAAATATGATTAAGTATCTGTGGTTTTTGAGAACCAGTGCTTGAAAAAGGCAGGTAGTATCAGAAAAGGTGGGAAGGGGAGGATTACCCCTCAGTGGCAGCGAGGCTTTAGGTCAGTCTTAAATTGCTCTCAAAAACACGCAGTGGTCCTTCTACAGCAGACAGACAGTGCTGGGAGGAGGAGAACTCCATAGCAAAGGCCATACCAGATCTAAAGCTTTGTTTAGACATGGCTTTTGGTGGGAGGGAATTTTATGCCTGCTCTTAGCAAAGACTTTGCTGTTATATTACTCTATATTTAGAAAAAAAAAAATTAATGAATTATATTTCATTCTCCATTACTGACCTGCATGTCAGTCAGTTCTTTTCTTTTGAGCTCCCATGAAAGAAATATAAAGTAATCATACTGTCTCCAAAACTGCAAAGGGGTTTATAATAATCACACACAAGCACACCTGTTTTCTCTGAAGTTTTTGTTTTCCAAAGTTGCAGACCTACCTGTTTGTAAGAATGGTTCTTTCATACAAGTCTTTAGTGTGGGCTCAAAGTAGTGCCATATTACAGGAGTCCAGCCCGCACCACGCAAGGACTGAGTTGAGGGGGGTCACATGGAGGACCCTGCTAGATACAGTCCCTCCAAAAAGGACATTTCAAAATAAGGAAAACTCACCTGGTGGGAACTTCCAAGCATATTTCTCCAAAAGTAAAATTTCCAACTTTCTCTTAAGATCTTCTACAGCACTTTTGACAAGATTAAGCTTCTCATCAAGTGTAATTTTATTAATTGTTGAAGGTGAGCCTTTGTACCTGTGTCTCTCAGGGAAGTTACTCTAATAATTACATAAAAGAATGAAGGGGAGATGTAAACAATAGCAGTTATTTCATCTAGCATATCAGATGATAAAGACAAGTAACAGATCAGATAAAGCCAGAGTGGAAAAACAGCAGTGATCTCTCTAAAATCTTATTCTTTGTATTGAGAGCTTCCTTTGTCAGATAGTTATCTGAGAGAACTAACCAGAAATCTTACAGAAAATATGAAAGGATAGTTTATTCTTAATAAAAAAAGAACCTGTTTTCCCCAAGAAAACTAAGAATGGGACTAATATTATATATATATATATAACAATTTCCTTAAGTATACCTATGTATACACAAAATTTGTCTTTTTAAACTTTTTTCTTGTTCTAGAACTCAACCTCAAACTTTTAAAATATATTAATATGAGATCTAGCATAAAATATCCACAAAAGGGTAAACATCATTTGCCTAAATTCAGAAATTGTGGAAATCTACATCTGAGCTTGTTCTCTTAGTCTGCCTTTATAGTCTGTGAAAGAAACAGGCCTTCTGAAGGCTTGATTAACCTCATTTGCAGGTAGGTGTCTCAAGCAGGCCTGATGACTCACGCTCTAAAAGTACCCGTTTCTCTTCTTTGCCTGTAATGGGACTCTGGATCAGATATAAATACATGGTTACACGAGGTGAATTCCTATGTAGGCCCCTGTGCCTTGGCCCTGGAAGTCCACTTCTGCCTCATGGCACCATCACACCCAGTGAGCCCCATTCCAAATTCCTGCTAGCTAATTTGCATCACTGGAATTGTTTTCAAAATCAAAATGGGCTCTGCAGAATCTGAAGTGCTTTAACCGCCTCTTTTGAGAGCCCTTGACATATTTTCCCCAAGAAAGTTGTTAGAGAGTACTTAATAACTTTGTGAGTTCTTTAACTTGCATACATACGTGTATATATGTATTCTGGAAAATAAAAAGATAATAAAGGATCTTATCGTAACCTTAGATTTGACTCAGGACTGGATTTAAGCAATGCAGTCTCCACTTCACTACAGCTCACCAATGTCCTTGGTACAAATCTAGCTCTGAATTACATCCCCAGCCTATGCCTTTTCTAATATTTTTTCCCCTCCGAATTTCTCACTCCAAACTTTCCCTGGTAACGGCAATGTCTGTGGATTGGTATCGTTTTCTCTAGTGAGAATAGCGCAGTGGGAACCTGAAAGTGCTCTGTACATGTTCAGCTACCCAAGACATTTAGCTTAAGAGTTTCTACTTGTATCCTGCCACTTCATCACTTACCATTTGGGCTTTGATGTCTGTGAGCTTGTTCACTTCGGCACAGAGATGGTGAATTGTCTCTTCAATTTTCTGTTGAGCTGCTTTTTGCTCTTGTTCAATGAACATCAGTGTGTTTCTCTCCTGTCTTTCAAGATATTCCTTCATGCAACCGAAATCTTTAGTAATCTGGCTTTTGATCTGAGATGTATATTCCTGAAAGGCAGAAAACACGGAGTTCATTGTGTTGTTAGAAAAGATGTGTGAAATTTGAGAATCTACTGCCCTATCTAATGTGCTCTTTGACTGACCCCTGCAGACCAGAAACAGCTACCTTTATTGAAAGGAATAAAATATATTTGACATTCGACAATATATCCTGCATTACCTGCAATGAGATTTTGGGCATGTTAAGGATCTTGACTATTTTATGGCCAGCAGTCTTTGCTTGACAACTAACAAAGATCAATATTCCCTCTTTATGATTTGCATTTTGCATTTAAGAGTACCAGAAACATTCAGGCTACTCCTGAGGTGGGCAGAAAAAGGCAACAATGCACAACCCCAGTAGCCTTTGTGCCAGCCAAGACAGGAGTTAGTACGCCTGGTGCCATAGTTCATTCTCATCAATACAAACAGAGTTGTGACAGCAAAAGAAGGAAAGAAAAATGCAGATTCCTGCTCTGGGCTGGAAGGCTACACTGGAGTTAGTCACATCTCCAGGTGGCAGTGGAAGCAGAAGCTAACTGCAGGTAACGAATGTACAATGTGTACCTTTGTTTTACTGAGATCTTTTGTCAAGAGATGGATGGTCTCTGCAGTCATTTCTAGTTGCTTGGAGATGTTCCATATCTCTTCCTCCTTTAAAGTGACACATTGGACAATTTATCTATATAACCCTCAAAGAAAGCATGACTACATTAAGCAGCAGGATAATAAAAATCCCTACACCGTTGACATTAGTTAAGCACTGGGCTGGCTGAGGAGGGATCTGGAAGACAATTCTGAGTGGGAATAGTCACAGTGAAGTCAACATGCAACAGTCATCAATTACATGTTCAAATATAATTGTGAGCTTCAGCTCTTTGCTCGACTGCAGAGACTGAAGAAGGCTTTTTAGATACATATGTGCTAAAATAATGAAGGTCAACAGATTCTTCTCATCTCCTCCAAGTTTGGGAGTTATTTTAAGCAGAGATCTAAATAATGAACCAGTCCCATTTTGTGCCATTCAGCTGGGTGGAGCTGTAGCACTGTGTAATAATGTTATGTGTCCTTTCAGGAGTCTCCAATGCTATGTCAGTGCAATAAATAGCAGCACAAAGAACGGTTATTACTATCGTACATCAGCTGAATGCGTAGAGCTATTAGTTCTTCTAATTCAGCTATGCAATCCTCAATGTATCAGACACCACCAATGAACCCCAAACACTGCTTTGGCTAAACCTATCTGCTCAACATACACAATACTGTTACGACAGTGCTAATATTAGCATGGGAAATTCAAGGCATCCGGGGAGGGAAGCGAAAAGAAAGATAAAGTTCACTCAATCCTAGCCACGTCCCCATGTTCACGACCCTGGTGACGTAGTTAGAACTGTGGCCAGAGCTGTCCCGGGGGGGGTGGGGGTGCCGCGGGGAGAAGCTCCGCGCTGCCTCCGGCCGTACCTTCTCCCCAGGTCGCTGCCCCGCCGAGCTCCAGTCGTTGCAGGCAACGGCTCCGGAGAGTTTCGGTTCATCCCATGTTTCCAACCCTTCTTTCTTTACCTCCTGCGGGATTAAGTTCACCAAAGCGGCCAGCTCCCGGTTGGGCCGCAGATCCTTCAGCACGAAGCCTTCCCGGCAGAGCGGGCAGCCGGCGCGCTGCCTCCCCTTGCAGTACTCGGTGATGCAGGGCCGGCAGAAGCTGTGGCTGCAGCCCGTGAGCCGCACGGGGTCCGTGAAGTACTGCAGGCAGCAAGCGCAGCTCAGGTCCACGGCGCCCAGGAGCCGCTTCAGGTCGACAGCAGCAGCCATGGCTCGGCCCGGGGCGGGGCGGAGCAGCGCAGCCGGCGGAGTTTCGTTTCCCCCGGGCGCCGCCTGCCGCCAGGCTCCTGCCTTGTGCCGGGGAGAGCGCCGGGACGGGCGAAGAGGCGGGGCCGGACGGCTCTCCTCGGAGACTTGCTCCTTGAGACCGCTGGGCTGTACCGGGATGGGGCCAGCTAGAAGGCTGAGCCCCGCCTGCGCCCCGGGGCAGCTCAGCCCGGGAGCTCCCCACGCCAGCCAGAACGCCCAGTACCGGCCCAGCTCTTCCTCTGCTGGCGACTTGGTCTGAGGATTTGGGTGGACTACAGACACAAACTGTGAGGCAGAGCTCTCCATGACCTGGCCTTGACTTTTACTGACTCTCCAAAAAAGTTGCTGCTATCTGCGTGGTGTCATTTTCACGGGGAATTTCCCGGTTTTGTAACAAGTCACATCAGAGTTGCTGACATGGCTGGTCTACTGACCCATCCGGGAGAGCAAGCAACACAGCACAGTGCCGCTTGCAGAGCCCCATCCGTGTGAAGTTTAGACAACTGGAGGGACTGAACTCCACTGAGGTCATCCTGGGTTACTCAGTGCATCTCAAAATAACGATTAACATGTCAAATCAAACGAAGACTGACATTGTTCCTCGTACAAGTCAGAAGGTGCTTTGTTATTGATTTCAAGGGCTGCAGGATTAGGTTGTTAAAAAGATTTGCTAAACCAGCATTTGAGCTAGAATGAATCAGATTGTGTGGAGAGAGAGAGTGGGAACACAGGGAAGTCCATGGGACCATATCAGCAAGTAAAACTGCTGCAGATTGCTCAGAGTTGGATAGTGATGAGCTGGCTGAGACAAGCAGAATGATGATCCAACTCAAACAATTCTTCTGCACTACTGGGGGAAAAAAAAAAAAAGAGTTAATCTCACTAATCCCTGCAAGTATTGGTACTTCCTCATTTCTACAGAAGAGGAGAACTATTCCGGGTATCTCAGACTGGCTGACAATCACCAGCAAAAGGTGGAAGCCTCAGCAGAAACTTAGTCTGCAATACTTCCTCTTGATTTGCAAACTAAGGCTATCTGAAAAGAAGAATTAAATATCTAAATGACTCGCTGCTTGGTAGAACCAAATCTCGGACTTGGTCTTAAGGCAAGAAAATACTCAGTGCACTGTATCAGCCAATGCAAATCTTCATCAATTCCTGCACAGAACAGACGTAAGTGGTACCGGATCAGGAGGCACTCACCCTCCACTTCCAGCGCTGGTCCTCATTCACTGTCTTCAAGCAAGTCACTGAAGATAACACTTTTAAAACTAGTTTCTGCCTTTCAATGCTCAGGCTAATCAAGCTCATTAAGCTTCAGCTGTTTTTTAGGAGGCGCGACAGATCAGCGTGTGTTCATCCCATACTTGTGATGTGTTTTCTGGGGCACTATGTGGGGTTGCTTAGGAAAAATTTGGTCTTTGTATGTTGGATTTGCCACTCAAAAAAGTCAAATAGCAGAGACTGTTGAAAGCAAGGAGCTAGAAGTACTCATCATTAGAGTGATTCCATTACAGTATCCTCCACAATTCAAACTTGAATTTTATTTTTTACTGTGACAGAAATGTAACACTGTGGAAGACGTGAAACTTACTCTGTTGAAAACAACCATGTCCCTGTCTGGACAAAGGCTGCAGCCAGGTGGAATGCAGCTGCCTGACTCTGCTCTTCACTGAGAAGGACATATGGTGACTCCAGCATGAACTGGTATCTTAGATCTATCCAACAGGACACCCTGCATCTTCCTGGTAGGAGACGGTATCTTTGCCTCTCAGTCACTGTCCCTATCTACTCATGGAACAGATGGCCCCATTCACAGGCAGGATATATGCCACTGGCTGGATTGTCAGGTACATCCTTCAGGATGTACAGGAGTCCTTCTGACACCAGACCAAGGCAAGAAAAGAAGGAGCTGATGTAACAGCATCTACAGGAGTCCTCAAATAAATGCATGCCAGCCCTTCTGGGGTCAGACTTTCTCCACTGACTTTGGGTTTTTTTTCCATAAGACAACACTGGATGATTCATCCTCACGTCAGACTAGGAAGGCCTCCTCTGCTCAAAAGCAGAGAAGGGCAGGATGAGAGAAGGCACTTCAAGCAAGGTTCTGGAGAGGCACAGATAATTTCTGAATATCTGCAGTCCCTCTTACTCATTTCTCTGTCACCAGCCTTCCTGTGCCTGTGGCTGTTGAAGGAGAAGCCCTTTGTACTAGAGTCACTGCAGGGCCTTGAGCACCATCCTTGCCAACAGAAAGAGGCCACAGAGCAATGCTGAACAGAGCCCAAGAAGTGCAGTTCACCAGAACTCAGTGCTAGTCTTAACCAGTCAAAGGCTGGGCAATGACTCCATTTAAGGCGTCTATCCACTCCCTCTGCTCCCTATCATTCTCACATATAAACACAAACTCTCTCATTGGTGTGACTACAGTGATTGCTGGTTTCCTCTTCTTCACCCGGACTCCCTGGGGCAAGCCAGCTCGTACTTCATATCCCTCATCCATCCTTCCAATAAAAACCTGGCCCTGTGCAAATGCATCCTAGAAAGAAGGAAGCAGAAGACAGCCATTAGCCAGTAGACAGCGAAGCTCCAGCAGACACTGTTCTGTCCTTTGACATGGAACAGGAACTGAGGATGCGTGAAGGGGACACTGATTTGGTGACAGGCAGCAGGAAACACACCAGATTATTTTTTTTTACACTCACAGGTGTTCTCACAAGAAGGAGTTAGGGACCCACCCTTACAGAGCTGGTTGGTGGGTGTTCAGAAGGAGCAAGGAAGGATATTCTTGTGGCTAGAGCAGTGCTAGGAAGTAGGACATTCGGGCCGTCAAGCCTCTGTTATTGGTATATTGCTCATCTTGCTTAAGGTTACAGGCACAATGGCAATAGGGCTGGGAGAGAGTGGGCATAAACGCTACAGGTAGTAGCAGCTACTTTCAAAAGACTTAGGTCTTCCTCACAGCCACTGTACGGGCGAGAGTTCCCAAACAGTTCAGCTTCAAAGAGATTCGTTGACAAGGGAGCTGAGCTCTTGAGACTGAGCCTGCTTCAGTCTCGCACAACCACTTGAAAAGCTGGATGAGAACAGACCCTTCCTTCCCACCCAACTTCACGAAGGGGCTTGTGGAATAGTGAAGCACACTCCTCTTACCAGTGGATTTTTAAAGTACATCAGGTTCCTTTCTTGAGAATCCAGGCAGAACCAGCGCACCTTAAAGGCTTCCTTCTGCTGCAAGGAGATGGTAGAAGTTCTTTAAAGACCAATTCCCAAAGGGGAGCTTGGGCTATTCATGGCAGACCCTGGACTACTTAAGTGACTCAGAGCTTAAGTTCAGTTTCATTCATCCTTGTAACTGGTAACGGGTGAGTCACCACTGTGTGTAGCCCTCAGCTCCCTTCTCCCTGGGTTCACACTAGAGATTTGCATTCAGAGACAATCCTTTGGGCAAGGCAGGGAAGTTTGGTTCTACCAGCGATCAAATTATCAAGATTAAGAAAGTTGCAGTGAATGGATTAATTGAAAGCACTGCAGGGAATGATCCCCAGGCCAGTGGCGATAATGAGGAGAGTGTGGAATCAATTTCAACATTTTGGTTTGGAGGGTTGTCCCTAGCATTGCAGGATGCACAATGGTAGTTTTTTTTAAAAGTGCTAATTCCATCAACTACACTCATCTGACCATTCCCTGAGCTATTCATTGCTCCACGCTGAACTGAAGGGTCCTCTTCTAGGGCTCACTTAAGTTTGAGTAGAATTTAGGCTTCAGGAGAAAAAACACACAATCTTTCATGCTTGTAGCTGTGAGTAGTCTCTGTGCAAGTACCTCCAGGAAGGTGTATTTAGACACTAGCACTGAGCTGGGCCAAAACCCCAGCATATTCCATACCAGCATTACACCATTGAACTTTTTAATGGGACTTTGGCTCATGGTTCACTCAGAGGAGAGCAAGGCAAGAAGTGGCAATGTTCAAACAAGACCTCAGATCTTTATCTCCTCCTTCAGCAGTGCCTGAAATCTCCTTCTCCTTTTCCAAGGAATAGTGGCCCAAATACCTCCCCACAAAAAACCAAACCAAACCATAGGCTTCACTGTGGAGAATCTGCTCAATCATACTTTGCTGCTATAAGCAGATGTGATTTATATGCTACTGACTTTAAGAGAAACAGGGAAGTAGGGGAGTCAGCATGTGATGTTCTGTTCTAGCAGTAGCTGCAGTTCTAGAGCTGCAGTTAGCAGGTACAGCGATCCATTTAGTGCTGCGTAACAGGACTTTGCACATCTACTGCCAGCTAATCCATCTTGCTTACTCTTTAAGGACAATTCTTCTTCCAAGTCTTATTTTCCACATAAAATAAAACATGATCCTAAAGAACATGACAGGCTTGAATACAATGTCTTTTATCAACCCAGGAAGCATATAGTCACTCAACAGGTCATTTACTAGTAAACATAGAATTACCAAATATTCTCCATCTGAAATAATCCTGTGTGTGTACCGCCAAGTATGCACTTACTTTTGGTCCCGTTTTCTCCATATACCCTTCTTTGACATAATTTCTTGTGATCCTGGGTATGAGCTAGGAAAACACAAAACAAAACAAAACAGTCTGTCTCATTCAAGCTTGCTTTTCTGTTCTGTTTCTGTCAAAGCTAATCACCATCAATTCTGGCTTCTGGGGTTTGGGTTTCTTTGGCTGCTCCGTAAAGGGAAGTCCGAAGTAAGAAGGAACATAAGATTTTTGAAAGATTACACTTTATAAGGACCACATGGAGACTTTTAGGCCTTAAATGCTGACTACGTTTTTGCACGTTTTCCAGTGTGGCCTTTCCTTCTACCTCTTCTGTCCATTCCCAAGACCCATATGCTGCTGTTTGAGCAACTCACTCTGGCGGAAGAAGTGAGAAAATGTTTTCCTATGCTATGTTTGCATACACTGCTTCAAGCCCTGTTCAGTTCTCACCTCATGCTCAGGAACAGTTGGGAAGGTTGTTCTGAGATAATGGTAACGTGCTGCCCGAATGGCATTGAACCAGTCAACAATCTCCTAGGGAAAACAGCAAATACAAACATAAAGACAAGAATAACAAGAAGGAGTAAGAGTGCTGCCTCTCCAAAATGCCTTTCTCCTTCCTTAAGACCTCTTTGCAAAGACGTACTTTCTCCCCAAAGGGCAGAGAGAGTCAGTGACTTGTCTTAGACACCTGAAAAACCTTAAGCCTGCAAAATAATTTTGAAATGCCCCTCCAGGGAGATGCCAGGCATTCTCAGCATGGACAATCACCCAAGTCTGTGTACACAGGCTTTTTCAGTTGATTCAGTTATGGATTGTTTAAAAGCCTTTGTACATGGAAAGACATGAGAACTATGGCAAAGGAAGAAACAGAAATCTAACAAAACCTGTAAACATACTTTTTGAAATTATCATTGTTTGCTTGGAAATAATTCAGAACAATATTTTCTATGCATGTCAAGAAGGCTTCAAAGAATATAACCACAGAATTGTATAAAACTATTAGACAGTTATCTTACAGAGATTTACATACGTGCCCCACTGAAGCCTTAAGACTATTCAGGGTGTGAAGCTGAACATATGTCCCAAAAGAACAAGAGCAAGATGTTATAGTTATTAGTGTCAAATTCTGCGACTTTCTGTATTCTACAAGACATAGTGACTTCAAATAAAACCAGATCCTGCAGAAACAGGGTATTTCTTCCAAAATATAGATCCAACATCTGAGAATCTTGATTATTCAAAAATCTCCATGGTATTCACCTTTCCACTTTCGTGATAGACAAAAAGGTTCCTTGTTTGACCATCTGTGTTGTATGTGATTTGCAGCCCGTGAGCATGTTGGATTTTCTCTGTCTGGAACATTGCATTCAGATTCTCAATGCTGATAATGGCTTTTGGACCTCTGGACTGTGAAATGAAAAGCATCACTGTATTAAAGTGTTCTCAGGGAAGGTAATGGAGGACAGATTAGCTGTGTAAGAACTAGATCCCTACTGAAGAGAAAACAGGCATCCTAAAATATCTGAATATTGGATATACCTGAAATATAAAGCCTTAATTACATGCTACATAAAATGACTTACAAAGAGTGACTCCCTTTCCTTGACAAATGCTGGGTTGCAATTTGAGAGGGATGTGTCTGAATTGCAAGGGATGGGTTCTATCTCCAGCCTCATATTTGGAAAACAATTAGCTACACTCTCCCACAGACGGGAGACATGTTAAGGATGATGCTGCAGCAGTTGATGAGAGAATATTTTGGTAATATAAGAGGTAACTGCTGCTAGCGGATCTCTTCTTCATCTTGCTATTCAACTGCCAGTATCCATTTCCTTTGTTCACTAAGCAAAAGGAGGGTGCAGGGTTAAGATAAGGGATGAGGAAAAGGGCTAAATCCAAAAGAGCAACTGCCTACGATACCACATATGTCAATGGGGAAACATCTGGGCTGCTCCAAACACAGGCTGGCCTGGCTGCAAAACTAGAGACAAAGCTATTTATGCTGTTTTTTGCTGGTGAAGAGCAAGGTCTGAGGATGGATGTTGACCAGTCACCTACAGCCAACTCTGGCTGAGGAACTCACTTCTTTGGTGTAGTACTTCATTACCCCTTCCCTTGCTGATAGGAGAAATCGCCTCTTCTGGAACTGTCTGCTTTCCCGCCCACGCTTCCAGAGGAATCCTTCATGGCTACCTGCAAATCGGACCAAGATAAGTGTCAGAGAAGGACAGCACAATAGCAGGACTGTTTATCTAAATAGTGATGTGGCACGGAGTTTCAAGTCTCTTTTCTGTCTGAGAATTTTCACCTCATATGAAAAAAATCAGTGGAGAACTAGAGAACTGTAAAATCTGACTACACACTTGCACTTGTCTAAGTGCCTTTTCTTAGAAGCTTATTCTCAAAGTTAGACTCAAAACAAGGACTGCACATCCAACAGTTCAAATATGGTAAGCCTTAAAGATCTTCAAAGTTGCAAACATAACACTGTGCTGTTGGCCTTAAGGCTAACACCTTTTCCCTGACAATCCTAACGTTTACCTGCAGAACATGGATCTTGGCAGACTCGGGTGGCAACAAATTCCTCACGCTCATATTTAGCTCTAATCCATTGCTCTCTTAAAACCCTGAAAGAGGAAAACATGGATAAAGCTGATCTGCCTCTACTCTATTTTCACCAGCCAGCCAGCCAGCCAGCCAACCAACCAACCAACCAACCAACCAACCAAAGAGTCCTGTAGAGGGAAGCAGTAGTTCCACAGCTGTAAAGGTCTGCAGCAGTGAATACACCATCAACTTACAAGCAATCACAGGACTGGGGGATGTAATAGTAGGGAGGAACTTTTGCCTCATATTTAGCTTTGGCACAGAGATTCCCATGCTTCTTCATAAACTGAAACACAAAAGAAGTTACAGTTAGGTGTGCAACTACAAAGTCAATACCATGCCATGAACATAAAATGAAACTTGTATGAAAGGGAGCACTGCACTTTTTGCTCAGTCTTGCCATAACTCTCAGTGCATCTCTACATATGTTTATAAATTCCCTTTGGCACTACAGTTTGCACTTTTTAGGTGGTTGAGCCTTTTTCAGTATTTACAGTTCTGAATCAGATGGGAAAAAACACAAGATTGTGGTTGTTGATTAAAAGAACAAAAGAAAATGAGGAGAAAAGATATTTACAATCTCCCTATACCTTCACCTCCTCCTAGACATTAACTATGATTATATTGTTAACACAATTTAACTGAAAGATGAGAGGCTGAACCAATATTTAAGAAGGGTATGTTGATTACCGAATAGAACATACTATCTGGAAAAATCTGTGGGCTTCTAAACCACAATGAAGAGTTACTGTGTGCTATAAAAAAAAAAATACACTGCAGGCTGTAAGAAACATGATTACCTATCAGTGTAATTTGATTGAGTAGATCATAAAAAACCCCTCTAAAGTTACCCATGGAGTTAACTTGACTCTGTGTGGCTTTGTTCCTCTGTCCATGGTAGACAAGAATTATAAAGCAGAGAAGACTATGATGAAATGTGGAGAAAAGTAAGTGAATTACTGCTTCTTCCTCTCTACCTCTATAAGATCATTCTCCCAGAAGTCAAGCCGAAGGGATTTGACCCTGCTGATTTGAGGAAGATTGCGATGGATTCCAGAGCAATTCAAACAGATGAATATTCCAAGTTTGTAAGAAGCCCACTCCGGATCTAGATAAAAACACAAAGAATGAACTAATACATCGGAAAAGGCACAGCCACTAGCAAGGGCAAAAAAGCACATCTGACACACAGCCCAGGCTTCACACATAATACACCAGGTCCCACCCTGTTGTTCATGGCTGTCACTTTGCCGTGTTCAGAGGAATAGCACCTGCTTTCCCCAACGAAGAATGTGCCTCCTGCACTTGTAGGCTCTTTCACTGACTGTTTGTTTAAAAATCAATGTGACAAGTGGTGATGTAAGAGCTCTGCATGGAAAGCTGCTGTTGCTGAATTAACAATGGAAGGGTGTTGCGGACAGCAGGCACTATTGAGAGTACAACAGAGTACAACCGCCCAAAGTGAGGACTCGTGTCCACTGCCCACGAAAGCTCCTGCTTTTGCCTGCTGCTGCACCCCCTGAAGTGGCCTTGATGAGTCGATGGTTTGAGGCATCCTGAGTGCTCTGGCAAGACTGTTTCCTTAGATTGCCACTTTTACCATGTTGCCCTCCACTTCTCCCTTATCACATCAAACAGAAGCTATTTATCGTCTTCTTCCAGCTGCTGTAGGCTACCGATTGACCACTTGCTTTGGTGAGGGTGACTCCCACCTCGAATGAGTGCAGGGTGCCAGCCCGGTGCGGGTTTTCCAGCAGGCTCTTTGGTCCCTTTCTCCACGACAACCCCAGCGCAGAGACATCCACCCCCCCCCCGCGCCCCGCGCGGGAACCCCACCCCACACACTCTCCTCCTCCAGCCTTGTGCACTGTCTACAAATAACTCTGGGGAAGCTGCTAGTGCGCTGGGGCCACTTCCTGTCCCACGCTGTCCTCTCCTCACCCCATGGGGCTCCCACTACCGCTGCTGGCCCTGCCGGGCTGAGGAGAGCCGCGTCCCGACTGCCTGGAGCCCGGCAGCCCCGCAGGGACCACCTGCACATCCACCTCCGAGGGCGGGACGGCGGGGCGCTTCCCGCCCCGGGAAACCACCTGCTCCCGCCTCCTGCCTCTGTGGTACATGAAGTGAAAGGTGACGACAGGACCCGCTTTCAGGAACGGAGTGAACGGAGACCACCACGCCGGGAGGCTGACCGGGGATGGCCCCTCACTCACCCCCCGCTTTCCTGTCAGAAACGCGGCGGGCGGGGCCGGGGGGGGGGGGCCGGGGGGCGAGGTGAGCGGGGCTGGGGCCGCTGCCGGGCTTACCTGGCTCCCCGCAGTCGGCGCATCGGCCGTTCCCGGTGCCGGCAGCTCTCTGCAGCTCCAGCAGCAGCGTCTTGTTACGGTCGCGGTCCATCATCGCCGCTCGGCGCGGAGCTGTGCGGGAGGCTTAGCTCCGGGAGGAAAATGAGGAACTGGACCGCGGCCCCGGCGCCGCGGGGCGCCCCGTCCGCTCCCGCGCCCCCGGGCGGGCTCTG
>JAVKLA010000002.1:33900860-33922496 GCA_034782735.1 Sagittarius serpentarius | reverse complement strand
GTGGCGGCGGCTCCCCCGGGGGGGCGGCCCCGGCCCCGCGCCAAGGGCGGCGACGGCGCCGGGCGGGCCCAGCCCGGTGAGAAACTGCCCGACCCTGCGCGCGATATTGCGAGTGAGGCGAGTCGGTAAGGGCCGGACACTGCCGCTCCTCACCAGCCGAGAAGCCTTTTTTGGTCTTTGCGCAGCGCTGAATGAAGCTGAGGTAGGCCTCCCGCAACGAGTCAGGAGCTTCTGCTCTGAAAATTCATTACTAGGGGTCCTGTTTCCAGGAGGAGGGCTCACCCACGCACTTAGAGGTTTGCCTCAGCTCCACCTCAGGTTTGTCTCTAAAAAAATTATTAAAAAAAAGCCTGCTACATAGCAGAACGGCATCTGTTCACCAGGCATCGATCAAAGCATTGACAGCCCAGACAGCAGGCGAGTTACACTCTCCTCAGCAGAGCTCTGCCACCCTGCAAGCGCTCAACACGGTATAGGAGGAGCTGTGTGACACCAAAGTGGTGCAAGAAAAAAAAACACCCCTGTCAGCATAACTCAATACAGGGAAAACACAGCATTTTGGGATTTCCAAATCCTAATGAAAACATCCCTCTTTCAGGATAAAGCCAATGTCAAAAAGTCTGTGACTTAATATTCAGTTTATCTAAGAAAAGCAAAAGAGAAAAATTTAAGATGAGGGAACGATTTTCAAGAAGGTTAATTAAATCAAATAGATTAGGAAGTATTCAAATATTTTTCATTTTACTAGTTTCAGGTTAAACTTAATTTGCATAGCCAACTTCAATTACTATAGTGGACTATAGCATGCGATTCTTCTTCAGTAAAGTTTATGTATAATCTTGTAAAAACACTGTGTAGTTACTTACTTTGCAGATGATGGAATACTATACTAGAGATGTATTATCAGTTGAAAGTACCAACACATTTTTTCCATCTTTTTAGACACTAAATAGCCTTTTATTTTTTTTAAAATATTGTGAAGTCATGAAATACAGAGCAGCAGAATATGTTACCTACATAAAATCACTCTTTTCAGCACTTACCCTTTTGTCCTTACAAATCATGTAAAATAAAAAATAGAAACTGTATGACATTTGCAAAATGGTTATTTATATTCAAGACAACATATAAATGTACCACCAAGAAACCCCAGCATTGGTCAGTAGCCCCATGATTTTTCATTGTGTCATACTCAGCTGGTTGAGCTTCAGTGTCTTTCGGCAACTTGAAAGGGACACGTCCTTCCCAGCCCTCAGCTGTCAGGATACATATTGTTTCAGGTCTTTTACAAAGCCTGAGACAGTCTTGCTTGTAAAGGCATCCTTCTGCCCTCCTGCTTCTCCTCTGCATTAGTATCAATACAGCATGTACTTGCAAGAACGTGCCTAAAGCTTAACTGCTTTTTTCTGTATTACTGATGGGATTGTAGTATAATGTCACTTCATTTACATTCTAGAAAGCAGTATTGGAATGACAGTAAAAAGAAAGAAAAGCTTGAAAGTTGACTAAGATTTCAACAAGAACAACATGTTTGTTGGTTTTTTGGTTTTAAATTAGTGTACACCTAGTAATAACTACTGCTGAAATAGGGTGTAGTCACTGTAGAACTCCAGGCTTTTTCTTACTTCTGGTTTCACTGAATTCTTTTGTTTAGGTAGATCGCAGCATGGGTTTTGTCTTCTTCTTTTCCAAGTATCTTCAGTCATTTCCAAGGTGCATGAAGCTGATTTTTATTTATGGGAAGAAAAGGTGTTTTCCACTCCAAAGAGAAGCTTGGTTTTTCTTACATTACACTTTCACACTGTGGAAGCAATGTTGTGTGCCCTACTACATAAGGCACATAAGGTAGCTAGATGGACAGTATAAAGTACTAAGCAAGGCCCAAACTATTGCAGGAAAACATTCAGAATCAAAGGGAGGCGACTTCTGCAGTACTGGAATGGATCTTGTGAAGCATTTCCTTTTAAGCTGAGTTAATCAAAACCAGCTCTAAATCTCTTTCCTCAAGACCAGCCCATCCCTCATGGAAACTTGCTTTCTTCTAGCATACAAAAGATGGTCATGCTTGCTGCATAAAATGCAAAGTTGCTAGTTTATCAGAGTTCAAAAAAATCATCACAAGTAAATTTACTTTCATTCAAACTACCCTGAGTTGTTTTTATGTGGAAATTGCACACTAGTATCTTAACAAGAAGTGAAATACTTGAATTCCATCTTACCTTTTGGACTCCTTCTGTACACCACAGCCTGGAGCGTCTATAAAAAAAAATAAAAATCTTAAGGCAGTTACTAGAACCAGAGAGCTGACTTCAAAAGGAGGTAAGTTGTCTCCCATTGCTTTATACTTTGTGTCTTTTAAGTTACCCACGAATTTCCTAAAATAATAATACTTTATAGGGCCTTTTTCCAATTTATGTAGGTCCCCACTGTAATCTAGTTAGCTTGAGATTGCCTTTATAAAGTAGTGAACAGATATACTTTTTTATTTAAAAAAAAAAATTTATTTTTTAAAAAATGCGCAGGAGTTGCTTAGACCACTGATACAATAAAACCCATTAAGATTTTAACAGCCACTGCTTTATTTCATTCTTATTTGATAATTCTGGGCTACAGAAAGAGTAAGCTAGAAAGATTATTATCTCCAATGCAGAAGCTTAAAATTTACTGTTTTCATAAATATTTCTCATTCCTGAACATCTTTAAGACATGAAAAAATATAAGATGAGAACAAACTGTACTAGAAAATGGCCTTCCTTATTATTACAGAGACATTGAGGTAAGTGGAATACTACTGCATGGCACCAATCTGACTCAGTTTGAGGAAGAGGAACAGTCCAACTGCAATATAAAGGTGGAAAAGTACATGGCTGAAATATTTCCAGTCAAAAAACCTTAAACATCATCTCTAAGGACTGAAAACATTAAGTTTTAGGAGTCTTACTTTTCATACAACAGAAATACTCAGAATTGTAGCAAAGTCTCACAAATTTATTGTCGTATAAAACCAGATTCAATCACAAATAATCAGGCTGAAGTCTTGTCAATACAAAATGAAGTATAAAAATAGAACACAATATACAAGACTAGAAGTAGTTAAATATTACTGAAATTAAAGTAAAACTGGAATAATTATTATTATTTACAAAATCTTGCCTAATCTCCAAGACCATCTTGAGCTACAGTAATCATTTCTCTACCTTTTTAGGAGATTAACATGCAGATCTGACAGCTGTAAGTAATGAAATGAAATGACTGTATACAAATATATGTACATTGAGGCATAGTGCTTTGTAAAGACTTCAGTTACCCAGTCGTTATATAGTTGTTTACACTTTAGAAGACTTGTCACATCCTCTCCCTGCCCCCTCCCACCCCGAGTAATTTAACACTTACTGCAAATTCAGAAAGAAACAAGCTTATTTTAATAAAAGTGTCTTCTCAGAAAAAAGCAACTTTGCCGTGGAAGTTGTGACAGTTGGTCGTTACAAAAAGACTTCTTGCTACGTGATACACAAATTACAGAGAAAGACAGTATGAAGTAAGTCCCCACTGATTAGTTTGTGCATTTAATATTATAAATGCACTTATTGGACAAGCACCAAACCCACCCACAGTTCAGTTGTGGAGAGCAATATCATGACAATAGATATATACACTATTTTAAATACTTATAGAAATTTAATATACAAATGGCTCTGAATATACAATAAAATAATATGGTAAAAAAAAATAATTCAAACTATAGTGAGAATACCACCATCAGGCACAAAGTATTTCTGGTGTTAGCAATTTTAAGGGAAGTCCAAAGACAGACCATTTATCATTTGTCTGGGTATTTCGAGATGAATCCCTTCAAGATAATGCAAGAACCTATAAAAAGAAAAGTAGAAGTGACTATAAGGGAACAAAGTTACTTCCAAATACAAGGCAACACTTCTATTATTTGAAGATGCAAACGTTCACCTTTCTTGTCTAGAATTATTTGACAAAATATTTTATTAAAATTCTTAACTACCTTGTATATTGCAACGTAGCAAGATTTAGGAAAACCAGAACTTACCTTCTTTTAGTCTTCCCTTGCTCTTTAAGCCTCTCAGACCTACAGATACTGCGAAGAGTGGGGAGGTATTCAAGTATGCTGGCTTGCTTATTACCCAGGTTTAAAGGACTTCTGGAAAACACAGTTCTGATGACTGCCAGCCTCTTCTGTGCTTTTTTGCGAATGCTAAAATGGAGAATGAAGCTTTATTGTTTCTTGTTCAAGAATGTGCAGTCCCTATTTTATTCCTTTAAGATCAAGTCCACTGGTATGAAACGCTCTTAAACATACTGATGTCCAAAACTGTGTCCCAATGGATTAGATGCCTGCAACTTCTGATCATGTGTTGCTTACACAGCATCACAAAGCTGCACTCAAACAGAAACAGGAGGGACAGTAGTTTGGCCAATGCTCTTAGCTTAACTATGGAGTCTAATGTGGGGAGGTCTTGACAATCTTGTTATGTATGTGAGGTTTAGTACATCCATCAGTGTAACTGAAAGCATCTGTGGTCTTCAAAAATAAAAAGCATGATGTGATTGGTGTTTGCCAGAATGTCAGTATCAGATCCAATGTATAACTTATGATACATTGGCCAAACTTGGTCACAGGTTAGATGGTTAGATCCATTCTGACATTGCTTGTGTGGGTACTGACTTACAGAAATAAGTCTAACCTATTTATCTATTCAAACACTTGAATAGGTTTTATTCATCTATTACACCCATTTCAGTTATGATGACTTGTTTATGTTAAAAACAATCTTTCATATCCACACTTGCTAGCAGCAATGTATTCTTTGATCTTTTATAATATATTAAAGTTATTCTTTGCTAGCATAAGTTACTACAAAAAAATTGCAATAATTTTGCTCTGAATTGTGTTAGGTCTTCATTAACCAACACCTATGCATTTAATGAAAAATTTGCACATCTAGTACTTGGCAGAATCCATTTCAGTCCATCTGTCTGTCTTGAAAAGGCCATTCCTTTATGTTTTTGTTATTCTCTTGGGGGGTGGTGGTGGTATTTGTCTGTTCATTTTTAAAGTAAATAGACTAGATTAAGGCTACCATTCCTGAACATTATAGTCAGGCTATTCAAACACTTCTTGCAGAGATTGCCAAGCAGTTAATTTAACCTTATACGAGCAAACTGAACAACGTATTCCAGCATTTTGAGACATACTGATAACACTCATATTGGTATGAATGTGTATACATAGTATCTGAAACAGTCCTACACCCTGTGAAATGCTTTTCTTGACAAGTAACTGCATTATATTCCAGAAATATTAGCAAAGTCTTACCTTGAATCCGCTGACTGATTAAAGGATACATCATTTCTTGTGTTTGAAATATGCAAAGTAAGTCCCTCCAGCTGATCACTTTCAGGTGTTTTACTGGTACTCAAAGAAGATTCCAGGTTTTGTGAAATATTAACAGAACATTTGTTAAAACTCAGTGCTTCAATAGCTGCCTTTATTTCACTACAGCTCTGGGAACTCCACCAATCAGTATTTTCTATACTGAATTCATCACAAAGACCATTTTTGATTTTGCCATTTGTCCAATTAAATCCTTCATCTTTAGAAAACTCCAGTGGTTCGTTGGTGTTAGTGTTCACACAGCAATCCAAGAAAGACATGTTCTCCACAAATTCAGTCAGTGAATTCAGACACTGAAAAACAAGAGCAGACCTTTTCTCATTTGCTGAGGTTTTAGTTTTAATTTCTTTTTCTTCTTTATTCATCACCAATTTTGATTCGTCTTTATTCACTTCAGCAGATGATGTAGGACTATCCGATGGCAAGGTTATGAATTCAGCTGAATAGTTCAGTCCAGTATCAAATAAGTCACTATCATCCAATATATCGAGCCTTTTCTGGTTCTTTGTCTTTTTACACTTTTTTCCAGGGCTACGTTTTCTGGAGCAATAACTGTTAGTAGATCTGTTTTTCAAAGAAACTATGGTAGTCCTTTCAAGTATAGAGTTAGAGGCTTCAGATTGGTTTGAAAGAACTTGCAGTGGTAAGGGAAGAATAAGTTCAAGATTACTATATATAAAATTCATTTTCTTCATCTGGAATTCTGTGAGAAGCTGCATCAATTTATTCCATTTCTCCATGGTTGTGATTTTGTGCTGTAAAGTAATAATCATGAAAAATTTATTAAGAAAAAACATTTTTATTTTTTTAAAAAATTGATTTCAGAAAATCTCATACTCCCAGCTTTGTGTTTATGAGGCAACAGACTGTTATGCTTGCAGGAGACAGCCCCCGTTCAGATTTTGCTTAGTAACGACAGAATCCCCTAATTTCTACAACAAACCTTTTCAAAGAGATTTCCTTCTAAGAAGATGCTATTCATAGTGACGATTACACTCAATTATCTGGCAATCATTCGAAGTATTAGAGAGTCAACTACAAAAATACCTTAAGAAATGTAAACAAATCTTCTGAAGGCAACAGGATATTCTTAAGGCCAAGCAATGTCTCTACACAGCCTGTATCACATTTTGGAAGCTCCTGAAGACATGCATCAGTTTGACAAAAATCAGTCTTGGAATCAGTAGACTTTTCAGAATGAATTATGCGATCTGCTTTATTTGTCTCATCTCCTCCTGCACAAAGATAACATGTTTTACTTGAAGAGAAACATGAAATTGATTTTTCCTCTCTTTGCCTCAATTCATTTTATAAAGGATACTGTAACTGTCGCCTCTTGCTGCAGTTCTGAACGAATACAGCAACTGAAATTAGTCATCCCCATGCCCATTCATCATCCCCATTTTGTTTCTTTAAGTGTTACCCATCTGCCTGCCCTCTCTTCTTTGCATGTAACCATTTGAAATAGTCTGTTCTTCCTTTTTATGCCCCACTAGTCTCTGTCACTTGCTCATCAGCGAAATGGATCAAGAACTGCAAACTCTGACTTTAAAGGAAACTACTACTGGCTCCCTGCCTGCCCAGTTTTGCTAGTCAGAAGAGGAAAGGGAGACAATTAAGTACCATAATGATAGGTAATAAACAGGTGCAATAAAAATCGAACTTTTAGTTCCTTATGCGTCTATACAAGGCTTTGAAGGAGCCAAAAAAAACCTAACCCAAACCTCAACCAACCCCAAAACCCTACCCAAATGTTTAGGAGTCTTACAGAAAGTTACCGTCTATTCATACATGTCTAAGAATGGTTTGATTTAATCAAATTCAGTTAAGATAGAGAATTTTTTTTAAGTGAAATTAAATCAACCTACCATGATGTGCCAAACATTTGTCTTTCAAGCATCCACCTCCACTTCTAACCCAAAATTGTAAGTACAGAACACTTTGTCTGATATCACAGTTATTTGTGGTTAACAGAGCAGCTAAGTCTTTTACATCTGTTCGTAGATTCTCAGCCAGACACAGCACTTGAAGATAGCTAGCAGCATTTATCTAAACAAAAGTTAGACAAAGGCCACTGAAAACAACTCTTACCAATAAGACTCAATATGTCACACAGAAGCAAATTATTCTATTTATGCTTGCAATACATTTTTCCTTTTAATGCAGATTAGTTTATTAAATTAGATTACAGCTACATTAAAACCTCTATAGAAAAGCAGAATACTGTACCAAATCCAAACAGTCCACATCAGAGAATTAAGTTATATTTAGAAAATCAATTCATTAAAAACAAACACCACACGCATATTCTGCCTGTGTTCCTGAAACCATATACACCTTGTCTCTCATCACCAGTGAACAGGTTTTAGTGAACTATATTCAGTCTAAAGGTTTTTTTTTTTTTTCCTTTCAACTCTGCAATTGTCTGGTAGCCGAAAAGATTTTCAATTTCACATTAAAAAAAACCTCCCCTTCTCAAAAAGTTAGTTCCTTCTGATTCTCATTTATTTAGGTTTTTCATATAACACATAGTTGCAAATAAAACTATTTGCTATACAGAATACTAGTGTTTACATTAAAGGAATAACCCATAATATTTCTAGAGTAGTTCCTATACTTTTTAGTGAATGAATCAATACTGGCATAGTCAGCCTTCAGATCAAAGCTGTTAGATATATCATCCATGAAATTATTTACTATATCCTAAAAATTAAATTAAGTGATGAAGTGATGTTCTTATTGTAATTCTCTCAAATATTAAATGGGTAAGAAAATAAATCTTCCAGGCTAGTAATAAAAATTCTACATGTAAAGATAAATACATCCTACACATCCTTGCATAAAACCCCAAAAAACAGTCTTCTGATGAAACAGATATATTCCATCAGATAAATATAAACCTACACCAACATTTAAATTTCAAACTTAAACTAGCTGACAATTACTTGCTTAGGACATATATGCATTTCCAAACACAGACTTACCAAGGAGGGGGTTCTAAAGTTGATCTCTTCAAAATAGCCATCAAACATTAAGCTGAATGTTGGATCTATATAAAGAGATATCAGTGACCTGTCATGAAATTATGTTCAAAACTAATTATTTTCTTTACCCATTAGAGCAGCCAGTATCTTTATGCAAATACTAAAATACTCACTTTATAGTCTCCACACATTTAATTTTACATTTAGGAGCTGTATTTAACCATCACCATTTAAACCATCTTACTGAAAGAGGCTCTTCTGTTTGTAAAGCCTAATTACTGTAACAAACACTACTCACCACTGGTAGTAAGAATTATAGGTCTCTTTGCAGTTGCCATGAATGTCTTTATTGCACTTAGAAATCCAACATCTTCATCAAATATTATATCTACCTATAGAAAACAAATGAATTGCAAAACATCAATAGCTTTAACAACAGCTACAAGCTGTGAATGCAGTCATACTGTTAACGACTGAGTAAGACTTAACATTAATACAGATTTCTTGAACGTGCATGGGCAAGGACGGTATACATGCTTCAGGTAAAGTTCACTTGTTAGCACACACCACTTTGGAGTCTTCCGCACTGAAGCTTACAAAAAATCACAGACTGCTTGAGGTTGGGAGGGACCTCTGGAGGTCACCTTGTCCAACCCCCCCGCCTCAAGGTGGGTCACACGGAACAGGTTGCCCAGGACCATGTCCAGGTGGCTTTTGAAGGTTGTTTTTTTCTTTTTAATAGAATTGCACCAGCTAGCTGTAGGATCAACCCACATTTGGCCATGTTGCTATACCTCCTTTTTTACTTAAAATTACATTCTCAGCTGCAATTGTCTATTTTTAGCTTAAGACTCAAAGACATTTTTGGGCAAGAGGTTAAAGAAAAGAAGAATTTAATGTGGGCTTAGATATTTTAATTACTGGGGTGTTAATGGTGACTTTTAAAGTGTCTCAGTGCATGTAAGTAGTGTAAAATTATAAACCAACAGTTTTGACATAATCAAAGGAATTAAATTAGCAGAATCCTGCAAACTATTCCAACAGTGAACAACTGTTGATAGATGATAATTTCTTTATCTTTTAAAATAACTTTGTAAAATAATGATCCACGGTTAAAGAAGTGCTCATGAGAATGAAATCATTAAACACTGAATTAATTTTTAAGAAGTTGATAATCCTCACACTTGAATCTACCTAGAAATCTCAAGGAGGAAGGGAAAAAAATTTCTTTAAACGTTATGAAAGGAGGTATTGCTCACATCAATATATTTCACATGAATTTTACCTCTTCAAAAAGAATGAGAGATGTTGCACTTTTTCTGTTGTGTTCTCCTTCTACTTCTTTGTTTATTGGCTTAATTTGAGCATCTTTATTTTCTTCATATGAATCCTGAGTATTTCCTGCAGATGGGCAAAGAATTGAGTAAGAAGTAAAGGAGGACTGAAACCATTTAATATGCATTCTAGATGCTGGTTCAAAAACACTCTCTGTATAAACTGTTTAAGAAATTCTACACTGACACAAAAACTTAGAAATTGACCTACATCCTTTTCTGATGTCTTTTGTTTAAAAGAAAATTGCAACAAATTTGCTGGGAATTCAACTGTGTTTGGTGAAGGGCTGACTGTAAAATTAGTTCTGCACCTAACCTGTTTGTGACCTGTGATGTCTCAGGGGCCTGGAGTAGATCTAAGTCCTTCAAGACAATGCAGTATGATTGCCGGAACAGACAAGGACTAGACTCAATTGCTCCAATTCTATCCAGCACTTTGCTCATGCATCCCTCTGTACTGTCTGTGCAAAAATACTGGTTGTCCAAATACATGATTTTCTTTCTAAAAACCTGTCTTTAAGGCTTCCTGATCCCATGAAACATTTGAAAATACACCTTCCAATGTTAAGAGGCTCAAAGATTTCGGTGTGCCCTTCTAGGTATTAAAATCCACAGTCTGTAATCAAACTTTTATTGGCTTTACAGGACCTCTTAATTCTGTGGCAGTCATTTTGAGATAGATATATATATACACACCACTTAGCACAATGACCATTCCACACCAATCTGAAACAGGCACTGAGGTAACATAAAGGTGTGTTTTTCTAGAGACAGTTTTTAATTTATCTTCTCTTACCTAAATGCTCTGGAAGAAAAAAAAAACCAAAAAAACAACAAACGCAAACCCAAACCAAAGAACTAAGGAAAGCCTACTGAACTTCAGATTATCTGTACCCTAGTTAACTTTCCTGTAATACAGAGTAATGACAACTTCCTATACAGTTAAGTGTACCTGAGATGCACTAAGTTACTCCTGCTGGCAGTTAAGAGTGTAGTAAGCGTGCTCTACTCTTTTGTCCACACAGCTCCACGTATATAGCAGGTACAGTGTAGCTTTTCCATCTCCAGAGGTAACTAGTTATTAAATAGTGATACCTACCTTTATTTTTTTCTCGAGACGTTACTGCTCCACCATTACCTTTACGTTTGGAAGAAATTTTGAAATAGTTTGCAAGTGTTTTAGGGGGTAAGCTTCGTTTTAATCCTGCTCCTTTTGGTGACAGTGGAGGTTTTCTTGGTGAAATAACTTTCTTTGGAGAATACATTTTTTCTGCAAGATATGTTTTATATTAAGCTTAAGCTGGAAGTGTTATCTCAGACTGACATTTCTCAGGCAAATTTAGAGCAAATACCAGTTTTTGTATCTACTACAGGACAGGTTTACTGTGCTGATTTCTGCTTATTTTACTTTTCTCCTGTTATAGGGAATGCTTTCTGTTCAACTTTCTATTCAAGTGCCATAGCACTTTCTCCACCACTACAGAAATAACTTAAGATAATCAAGAGTCAGTCATTTTGATAAAGTCATTATTTAATTTGGTGTGTAGTTGCATTAACTAACAGAGCATTTCTTATTATTATGGCCAAATAAACTGAAATTTGGTATCTTTTTTAAACAATTGATGTCTAAAAATTGTTTTGTGAACTCAATTCCTAAAACAAAGCAAACAAAACAAAAACCCCGACCAAACAAAAACCCCAGATATAACCATGAAACTTACTTGGTGACTTGGCACTGCTACAACTGTTAAAAAAGCAAGGCTTATGTGCATTAATGCCTTTTTTGTCCACTTGATGAGACTGAGTAGCTTCTTTTAGTTGAGACAGTATCTGTCTACCACTACGCTGGCAAGAGGCATTGACTTCAAATATCTGCAATGGTATTTAATTTATATATATTTTTAAAAAATTTAAGACATGTATTACGAACGCTTTCATATCACTAGTTACAAATAAGGAAAATAGCACCAAGGAAGGGACTCCACAAACCTTAAAACCAAGCTCCTGAGCACAAGCATATACTGCAGCAGTTTTCCCTACTCCCGGTGGGCCAGTTATCAGAACTGTATTGCAAAGGCTAGTCTCTTCCTCCATATCAGATTTATTATCTTCAAAGTCAAGGCTGTCCAAAGAATCTGTAGAATTATTTAAAAGAAAAGCAAGGATTGTTCAAACCATTATCAATTCATGTCATTTTTATGCCAACTTCAACAAAGAGAAGGTATATATATTATTTTGTAATTCTATCAGCACCTTGATGCTCTTTGTCCTCCTTTTCCCCTTTCTGATTTCTTTTTTCTTCCCAGTCAGCTCTTTTTTTCCATTCTTTTAACCAACTACAAAAGGAAAGAACACAACAAAAAATAAGAATTACTGCTGAATAAAGTGAACTAAATTCAGATGGAACAGAACATAAAACTAGGGGATATCAGCCACTTGTTATCCCTCAGAAACTTAAAAAGTCCTTTCAGATAAAGAAAAAAGAAAAAAAACCAAGACGACAATTGTACAGGGTTTGTTCAATCCTTTTGTAAAAAAGGATTCCTTCATTCTCTGTTCTATTAGTTGACTGGTATAAAAACAAGTCACTTAGTGAACTACTTAAACTGTGGAAAAATGCTTTATCATTCATAGTTTAGTGTTGTTTGTCAGATAGATCTTTAAATTCTCCATAAGAGCCACAATCATAACTTAAACCCACACAGAAAATGTAACTGAAAGTACAATATATTGGATGGACCTGAGTGCTAAATTACTGCCAAAAGCAGAGGCAGTGCATCAAGATGAGCATCAGGCATGCTTTTAGGGAAGTATGGACAAGTACTGGAAAGTTGCTGTCTCTCATTCATGGTGTGTAAGCTTAAATAACCTGACAAAAATAATTTTTATTCAAATTGTAACAGCATTAGTTACTTAAGCATTTCACTCTATTCCATGGCCTAATGTAGCATTTCATGTGTGTTTTTGTTTTGTACTATACCATACAAGCTACTGAGGTATAGCTGTAAAAGAAACTATGACCAAAAGATCTTTCACAATTTGTTTCTGCAACTTTTTGGAAGTAAACCAAAGCAAAGCCACAAACATACACCCTGTAAGTGTTATTCAAGCATAGTGTAAAATAACTGACTTCACTTTTTTTGAGCATAATCAAGTAATAGGATGTTTTGAATTATTTTAAGAATGGATCCATGCTCCCACTCCTGACCTGTGTAGCCTTTGAATTTCTTTCTTGTTCCCTACAAGTTCACTGGAATCTTGAGGCTGATATTTTTCTGTCCAGAGCATGTCTTCCTTTTCAACACCTACAGAAAAAAACACCCATTTTTAAATAGTTCTTCATGCAAAGGAGTTGATCAAGTCAAGTATAATATTAAAACTAGGTGTGATTTTTGCATCACAGTAGAAAGCTGACATACATCATATATACATTCCCTCAGTGCAAATAGAATTAAAATCAGACAGGAAATGCAGTTACCTGGAAGTGCATTTGGCTCTGATAAATATTCAGTGTCTTCTGTCATAACATCTGGTTTCTGGGTCTTGTTTTTTCCCAAATGTGTTGCTTGTCCTGTCTCTGCTTGTTTTTCTCCAGATGGGGGAGAAATAAGGTTCCTGGAAACTCTAGATTTTATTTCAGTCTCTGTACCTTCAATTTGTTTTCTTCTTTTTGATTTGTGGTCTTCTGTTTCTTTCCTTTTCCTCTTAGTTTCTTTCCCATTGTCAGAATGTTTCTGATTTACCTCAGAATTTGCCGTACCATCTCTGCTTTCTAAAAGAAAAAAAAAACAACCCGCCCCAACATCCTTTTAAAATTTCAAGCTATGTCCATTACAACTGTACATTTGTTTAAGCTATATTTGAAGAATTTGATCAAAATTACCTAAACTGTGAGGATCAATTTATTTCCAACAACAGTATTCCTTCACTGGAACATTTCTGGAAATTCCAAGTTGCCTTTTTATGCCAGAGTGAGGGTGAGTGTGTGTTTATTTTTCCCTACGTAGATTACTAACCTTGTATACTGTTCTCAAAAACCAACCGTTCTGTTTGCTTTTTCAGAAACTTGTAGAAGTATTTTCTCACAGGAAATTGAGAATTAGAAGACATGATCTCATCTAGTAAATCTTTCCTGAGTGTATCAGGAAAAACTGGTCGGTGGCCAGAAAGCTGTAACACACACACACACACACAAAGTTATTACTTGAAAATATTACACAGAATAACAAGGACATTTTTGCATAATTTAAATAGGTAGCTGTCTTGTTAAACCCAGAGATTAACAGAAAGCCTTGAGAATTGTCTAATGTTACAATGCAGAATAGGTAAATCACACACAAGGAAAAAAAAAAAAAATCCAAGAGTGACACAGATTCAAACTACAGGATTTTTTAAAACGACAGAAGTCCTAACAAATAACAAAACAATTTCAAGCCCCCATTTTAAAGTACTAACCACAGGTGCAGAACATTTTCCAGTTAGTTTTGAATTCACAGTGGAAAATTCACCAAGTGAGAGAGAGATTTTTGTGACATTAGTGACTTCGGTATTCAGCTTCCTTAGCTTAGTTAATAGAGGACATGATGGTGATTTCAATTTCCACAGTGGATAATCTACAAAAGAACCCCCACAAAAAAGACAAACAACAAGAGGAAACTTTTGTTAACAAAACAGAGGTGCAGTCAGAGACAAAACCATCCCACAGTAAAGAAGAGTAAATGCTCTTAACAACAGCTTTATCATGTCAAAGCCAAGCTCATTTAACTTACACTGCATCAACTTTTTATCTATATTAATTCCACCTCCCACAAGCAGAAAAATTTGCACATTTTTGCATACAACATTTCTCCAATAAGTTGCTCCTGGGCTCTGTTTGCTCTAAATAATGACCTCTGCCCTCACCAGGTCTCTGTAGGACAGATGCTCACCAAGGATTTTGTTTGTTTATTGGCTGGTTTGCAAATATAAACTCTGTTAAGTGCTATTCTACCTTCTGCTTTCCTGTCATGCCCTTTCATAAGGGCATTGTAGCACACTCCCTCACTTAGTAGAAAGAAATGGGCCATTCTTTTCTCTTTTGAGAAATATTTTCCCTTTGTCAGAAGGAAATGGTTTCTCCCCAGTCAGTCCAACATGATCTTTATTCTCCAAACTGAAACTTCAAAGACTAACTTTTCTGACTAAATATTAAGAATTTTGCATCCCCACCCATAAATGTATACATTACTTCAGCATCAATTTAATTTGTAAATCGTGTATTCAAAAACATCTCACTGGAAGCTTGTAAGTTTTGTTTTCTTACTGCAACACAAAACAAGAGGGAACTACCAGTTATTCCAGTCATAAGAGTAAGTTCTGCTGTTCCAGTTTCTTTTCTGCACTGATTTACTAGAAATTATTATATACGTTTACACAATGGCTGAACAAAAGCTTACAGTCATCCTTCTGCTGTACATGGACAACAGTCCTAAAACATGAACTTGCAACAGAGTATGCTTCCATTGCTGCTGCTTTCTTCGCAATCTGTCTTTTCAGTGACTCTGGCAATCCACTCATCAAGAATTCACGTTTTGCTCTAAACTGATCATCATCTTGAGAATTTTCAGATGCATCTTGACTTTAATGAAAATAGAAATGAAAAAAAAAAAAAGTCATTAACGCTACCAACTATGTAAGGCTTTCAACAGAATTTAATATCATTTACTTCTACACATGAGTTAGAAACAGTCTGGGAGAACTGCTAAAATTAATTTAAATGTAGAAAGTTTACATTTAGTTTTAAATTTTGTGTTAGAGTTTTTAATTAAAAAAAAAAAAATCCTCTTTGGTTTTGTATTTTTCTGTGCAATTCAGGATTTCTTTTTAATCAGTCATCAACTACAATTTCAGCCGTCTAAAACGGTTCAACGATAGTTGAGGAAACAACTCTCAAAAAACCCTCCAAAATTTTGCAAGTAGATTAACATATTGATCAGTATAAAAAACATGAGCATTTATATCACATTTTGATAAGTATATTTAAATTTGTGAAATGAAAGAATGTTAAAGTAACCTTGAAATATTTTGATTCTTAAGCAACTGCAATCTTGAAAACTGACCTGCTTTCATCAAAGATCACAATTGGTTCACCTGCAGAGCTTTGACCATTTCTGCCTAGGAAGGAAGGTGGATATCCCTGTTTTCCTTTAAAAAAAAAAACAAAACATAATTAGATTAGCAGTGATACAAGACTAACTTTGCTTCTCTGCTCACTATCTATATGTTCCATTTAATAACATTAGGGAATCTCCTTTTCTTAAGGGAAAGCTAAGTATTTTAACAAAATTCATCATAGTTTTATTTCTAGTAATTTCATCACTATAGACGTTATTTTCTGTAACATTAAAAAAACCCCACCTTAAATCAGAATACAACAAAACATGATTTACTATTGGCCGTTATTCAAACAAACAGTTTTCCCCAAATTAAGAAAAAAGCAAAGCAGCACATGTAAATAACCTCTGCACTATAAACTCATGTCATAAAAAGAAAAGGTATATATTGGAATATTATATTAAAAAATCAGAAGAAAAGATGAATGTACTGCAAAGACAGCTTTATAAAATAAAGCTATAATAGTCAATAACTGTAATAAAAATTAAACACATTCAGTAAAACGCAATTACCATTTGAGTTCTTTGCAGCCTTCAAGTTTCTAGACTTTTTCCCCAAAACATCATTTAAGCTCCGAAGATTCTTTTGCTTCACATTCTCCACTGTAGCAGTGGCATTACTCAGGCTTGAATCTAAAATTACTACCGATTCCTAGAAAGAAAGCAAATAAAGTAAGAAAGGAAACACAACTTTCCTCCTTTATTAACAATACAATTTAGTGATCAGTACTGAGAAAACTGAAGAAACTGCTAGAGAGCTCAGAAGTTAGCAAATACAATTTGAAAATTATACAATACTTTCAGAAAAAGTATATAGAATAAGATCTCCAATATATAAACGAAGGCTAAAATTACTCTCATCTAAATTTAAATGTCTAAAATATACACATTTGAAACAGACACCTTGACTGTCCATTAGGAAAGAGAAACAGTCACTTCTAAAGTGTGACCATCTGCTGCATGTTATAGATCTGCATTAGGATCAGCTTTCCAGGCTATGCCTGGCAGTTACTTTACTATTTGACATTTACCATACCATTGCATAGTTATCTACCGTATTTGATTCTTTAAAAGAAACGTTTGCAAGGTAGAAACATTTTTGTTGCTTAAATGAATCACAAAAACATCAGAGTAATCCCCCCCCGCCCCAAGTAGGCTTACTTCATTTTCTTGTAATTTTTTCTTTTCAGCAAGAGCTCGCTGTCGAGATGAGCGCCTCACAGGAGTTGGTAAGTCTTCATTAGCCTTTGATCTATTATGCCGTATAGCCTTTGCTTTTTCAATCAGCTGTTTCGCTTTGGATATATTTTTAGAAGTAGAGCCTATCTGTTAACAAAATACAAAAGAACCAAAATACATAGCAATTAATAGCAATATATACAGTAAGTATTTCACATATTAATGTAATTTTTCACATTCATAAAAGCATATGATTTTTATAAAATTTTACTTGTATCAAAAAGAAAATGGAAGGATGGAAAGGAGGAGCAAACCAAGATGATATAAATACTTTTCAAAAGGGAGTGAGAGCCCTACAAGGGGATCCTCCAATTTGTCCACAGAACAAATGAAATACGGGCAGTGACATTCTTAAGCCTAAGCTGTTCTGCTGTGCCCAAACACTGTGTCCCATCCTGAGAACCTGCAGAACATGAGCATATTATTTTATTGGGGTTTTTCTGTTATGTTATGAAAAGTAGATTTACACAAATAAAATGTATTTTAAAATCTAAGGTACAATAACTGTACAAGAAACTATCTCAAATTCTATCATAAATCACAGCAATAGTCTCTTTTCCATAGGGCATCTGAGAACTTACTGTATTACATTAGACTATTACACAATACTGAATATTAACACAAATATACGCATATAGTAAATGACAAAACACTGAAACACAAACTGTTTCATAAATTACCTTTATATTTTTTGAGTTAAACTCTTCATTTTTCATCGCTTCAGCTTTACTCAATTTTGTAGTTGCACTGATACGTGTAAACCTCATTCTAATTAGGGAAAAAAGTATTATGTAATTATTACTTTTTAATAAAGGGAAATGTTACTCTCAATGTCATTTTCAAAAGCATTTAAAAATGCAGTGCTGCAAACAGTAGCAAGCCCCCAGCTGGTGGCTGGTTGGGGTTTTTTTTTGTTGTTTTTTTTTTAATGTCTTTAGTGCGAGCACATTTATAGAGTCAACTTTGGTTCTTCTGTATTATTATCCACCATGATCAGTATTCATGCAGCTTTGGTATGCATTCCCATCAATTTATAATTATGTCTTACTCTTAAAATACTTGCAAGAAAACAAAGTGCAAAAAGGTAGAATATACTCTAAAATGTTTACCTTATTGGGCTGTTTCCATCAAAGGGCACGGTAATCACCTCGGCTTTATACATGTTACCTTTCTTCAAGGATCGCTTGCTTACTTTTGGTGTAGATGTCTGTAAAGGACAGCCACTTAATTCATCTTCAGAAAAGGTATTTCTAATCCTGGTTTTTTTAGGTGTAACATTTTTTGATGTTTTGATTTTCTTCTGCCTTAAACTCCTCCTTAACTCATTCACTTTTGGACTTGATGAAATTCCTACATCTAAGGTGTTTTCCTTAGTAAGGACATTAGCTCCTGAATCCTCATCTTCATTATAATTGCTAGTATTTAAGATACTCTTTTCCTTAGTTTCTGATGCCTTCCTTCTTCTGTTTCCTTTTTTCTGAAACTTTTTAGGTCTTTTGGTTTTAGTTCTATTGTTTTCAGGACTAGAATGTGCATATTTGTCCACATAATCTTCTGGTACTCCACTTTCTAATCCTTTATTTGAAGCAGTGTCATCTTCAGGTCTTTCTTTTTCTTTTGAAGACTTTCCAATGGTTTGCTTTTGTTTTCCAGGTGCCTTTTTGACTCCACTTTTTGTTACATCTGATGTTGGTTGTCTGAATGCCTTCATAAACTGATGCCTTTCTTCCAGAGTACATTTTGGCTTAAAAAAATCTGACCCTGCAGTCTCTAGTACAGCTAACTCCAGTTCTTCTTCCTCAATAACTACATTAGATTTTCTTTTCTGAGTAACCTGTTCAGTTTGTTCACTGTCTGAGAGGGGTGGGCTACTTTCTTTTTCCCCTACACGTCCTTTCTGCTTCAAAAAAATGGAAGCTATTTTCCTAGAGCCTTTTTGCTTCCTATGTAATAGAGCTAATTTTGGGGGAATGGAATGAACTTGTGCAAGGACAGTTACTGTTCTCAGTGGTAGCTGTTGAGATTCCTCACACTTTTCTGGGTCACTAATACTATCACTTTTGTCCGTTTCATTTGCTGTAGCAGAATTGTCCATTGTTGGCTTTTCATCTTCTTCAACATGATCTACATTATTTTCTCCCTGACTCTTCAAGAAGTCCTCAAATGACACCGTTATTATACTATTATTTACCTGTGATGTCTTATCATCTGTATGAACTGCAAAACTGGAATCACTAATAGTAGCATCACACTCTGCTATTGTAGGAGATACCATCTTTTTCTTCTCTTCAGTTTCCTTTTTACATTTTTCATTCAGCTGGTTTTCAGATGAAAAACTTTCAGACAAATCCATATTTACTTTGTGCTTCCTTTTCCTTGATTTTCTTACCCTATTTTTTGTTCCATTTATTTCAGAACCAACTTCCTTTGCATTTCTTCTGTAGATGACAGCATTTGAGAAGTTCTCTCTTTGCACCTTACCTTCTGCTAATTCTCTTGCACATTTCTGGTCAACTAAAGTACAAGTAGCAATAAAATTGTTACTGTCTTGTTTCAGTCCTGTTGTTTCTCTGCTGTCATCATTACTATTTTCTATTTCAGGTTCATTCTCAAATTCTTTCATCTCTCTTAGCTTATTATTTAAATTAACTTTCTTTCCTTTCCTCTTCCGCTTTAAAGGTGGTTTAAAAGGTGACTTACGGTCTTTGTCATCAATGTCAAACAATGTTTTATTTTCTCCAGCTATAACTGGTAATGTAGCTTTCTCAGTTACAGATGTCTTTTTAAAATAATCCAATATATTGTTGGGTTTTGGTGGTGAGAACACTTTATCCACTGGTTTTGCTAATGGTGAAAAGTATCTTGTGATTGTTTTTACAGAAGTATCTTCCTCTCGCCGTTTCTTGCATGGCTATAAAAAAAGTTCAACATTAATCTCAGTTTCTAAAAACTTAAGATGACTTAGTACGGTAATATAATGAAGTATAGTATCTGCAGTACATATTAGTGACACTAGTACTTTTTCAGAGGATAAAAAAACTCATGTCAATGCGCTAAGACTGTGCACATCAACTTTATTTCTATGTTTTCAAAAGCCATCTGAGCTTTCTGCCATTTCAAATAAATAAAAATCCCGTTCTGAAACTTTGAGACTGCCAAAACTGAAAGGGACCACAAGGTCTTCAGAATAGCTCTGCAGCCGTTTCATAATACTAGAATTCAGAAAGCCCACATTAATTCAGATGATCTACCTACTGGTTACCTTGAGATGTTCGCCTGAGTGTTTGTAGAGCACTTAACAGAGAATTCCAACATCACTTAAAGATGTATGATCCTACCGTAAACATCTAACATACCTTAAGAAGAAAGCATACCTTTTAAAATACTTAAAGAAAATGAATACGAGAGAATTCATATCATAATTCAAACCATAAAAGAGAATTTATTTGTACAACCCCAAGAAAGACGGCTCACAAAGACTTTTGTAACTTTCCTAGTTTATTAAAAACTGAACTCTTCCAAAATCGCATCCTCTGAAACGGAGAACGCTTCTACCGGGGACTCCGCTGAGGTGCCCCAAGAAGGCATTTCATGACAGCTTGGCCCGCGGGCTGCGAGCGAGGGCGGGGCACCGGGCACCGGGCACCAGGCACCAGGCACCGGGCACCAGGCACCGGGCACCAGGCACCGGGCTGGGCAGCCGCCCCGCAGCGCCCAGGCGGCGGTTCACGCCTCCCCATCTTGCACCAGACGCGCCGTGTCTAGCGCCAGCGACAAAGGGGCTCCCTCCCCCCACCCACGCCGCCCCCTCTCCGCCCTCACAGCGCGCCCCCGCCCCCCCGGCCCGCCTCCGCGTCCCCACCTGAGCGTCGCCGTTTTTGCCGGGGAGGGAGGCGGCCGCCGCGGCCACGGCGACCCTGCCCACCATGCCCCGGGCGCTGGCGGGGAGCAGAGCCCTCAGCCGCGGGGGGAGGCGGGCACTATGGCCATGGAGCGGCCCCGCCGCGGCCCGCCCGCCCGATGGCCGCCGCCTGACAGGAGCGAGCCAGGCGGGCAGAAAAGCGCGCGCGGGACAAGATTCGGACCTCCGCGCGGAAGGGGGCGGTGCCACGGCGCCCCACGTGACCCGCCCGCGCCACCAACGGCCGTCCGCTTTCCGCCCTCACGTGACGCGGGCCCGTAGACCATCACCCCGCCCCTTCCCCCGCAGGCCCGGTCACGTGACGGGGGAGCCACGCCCGCCTCCCCGCTCCGCCGCTGTCAGTCGGGTTTTCGCGCCGCGGTGCGGAGAGGGGCGGGGCGCGTGATGTCACGCGGGTGGGGCACAGGACGCCAGAAGGCCCAAACTTCGCGGGACCGCCGGAGCCGTGCGCTGTGGCGGCTCGGGGTTCTCTAGCGGCATGTGCTTTTCCCGCCGCCGTCACCCACACCCTCCGCGCGCGGCCGCTCCAACGGCCGGTGGTGCCGCCGCCGCCGCCGCCGCCTGCGCCCTGCCCCGGGGC
>JAVKLA010000002.1:33851478-33900800 GCA_034782735.1 Sagittarius serpentarius | reverse complement strand
GCGCCCGGATGTGGGGCCCTTCCGGGGGCGAGGCCTGCCCGCCCGCTGCCGCCACCGCCCCGCCCCGCCGGGTGCCTCGCCGCCGCGGCTGCCCATGGAGGCCGAGGCCGAGGTGCGGCTCCTCTTGCAGGAGGCTCGGGAGAGTATCGAGGCGGCGCGGAGCTACCGGCGGGAGCTGGAGCAGCGGCTGCGGGGTCTGCACCAGGCGCGAAAGCAGGTGGGGAAGCGAGACGGGACGGGGCTGCCCGGGCGAGGGGTGGCGGCGGGGCTCTCCGGAGCTGCTCACCGCCGAGGCCGGGAGGAGACGAGCGCCCGCCCCGGCGTTCCCGCCCTGCCGGGGTTTCGTCGTTTGTCCTCACCTCCGGTGGGTGCTGGGGTCGGGACACCCGCTGAGCCTGCTCCCCGCTCCCCGGCAGCGCGGGGCAGCGGGTCTGCCCGGCCCCGGGGAGGGTGGAGGGGGCGGGCAGCCATCAGCGAGCCTCCTGCGGGGCCGCAGTGGTGCCCGGTCCTGCGCTTCTCACCCGGAGCCGTGTTTTTCTGTGGAACCCGCGTCAGCAGGGTGCGCGGAGCAACCTGTTAGAGCTTGGATGGGGACATGAAGGGAAGGAGGAGGAGTGGGGGGAATCGCGCGGGACCGTGGGTGGGGGATGGCTGTGGTGACCCTGATGGTTCCGTGCACGCTTCGGGGCAAGCTGCGTGTTGCCTTGGGGGACTTGGGAACGGTTGGATGTAGGAAGTACTGGGAAGGAAGGGGTGCGAGTTGAAGTCTTACTGAACTGAGCCTGATTTTCTGGGATGACGGGGAGGTTTCCTAGGCAAGAATAAAGCTGTCTAAAGGAACTACCTTTTCTAAACTAGTTGGGATGCTGAGTCTTATTTTATAGGGAGTGTCATGCTTATCTTCTTCCCCTCACATCTAAAAGATACCTGTCTAGGTGAGTTATGCTCTAGTTTGGTTGCTATCCTGAACTCTGCTGTCCCCATGCATCAGACTCCGTGGGTCACGTACTCTGTGGGTCACGTATAAGTGTTGCCAGCATTCCAGGTTAGCTGGTTTTTCTGCAGCTGTGCACTGGAGCCAGAGGAGAGTTTTCACTGGGAATGGTAACCCACCCACTCTGCGCTGAAGATGTGTGGTAAGATAGGCAAGTGTGGGTAGGGAGGTTGCGGAGACCCAGCGAAGGGCTGACTTCTCTGCTAAGACATCCTCTAAGCATTTTAGTTTTTGCAGACTAGAACCAATGCCTCATGATCTTTGATTTGATTCTGCAAGGGGTAAATAAAAAAACAAAACAAACCCAAACTGCAAATATTTCTCTGGTGAGCTGATAATTTTTCTGAAGCAGATTCCATTAGCATAGAAATCTGCTACAAATCTGCTAGGTTAGTGTCCTGCTACTGAGTGAATGTGGGCGATCACTACGCATTAAATTAGTCATCTTCAAAACCGCAAGCTACTTAAGAAAATGAATTGTTCATGACTGTCTTTAATCCAAACCTTGTCATCTCAGAGTGTTGCCTGATAATTCAAAATGCACTGAGAGGGAGGCAGTTTGCCTTTCTGCAGTGACTGTGAGTGCTTAGTTAGCTTACCTTTCTTTCTTTTTCCTCCCTGGGGGAATTTATTTGCTTGTGTGCATGTTTATGTTTTTTCTCTTCCCATTTTCAGGACCACATGCTATTTTGTCCACAAAGAATCAGCCATGCAACACATGTCCAAGAACTCCAGAAGTGCTGAATGTCTTAGACTGGGCTTCAGATAGCAGAAGCTTTATTGTTTGGGGACTGGTGGGCTGATGTGATAGGAAAAGTGCTTTAGATCACTTTCATTGCATCCCTTTCTTTTGGACCAATGGGACACGATTTTCAACAAACTTCGTGCTGCTCTGTATGTTCAGGGACTTGCATTTCCTCTTCTACGTAGCTAGTAGTATCTGTAATTCTGAGGCTGAGTTGTTGAATTTGTATCTGCATGTAATGGAGGTAATGGGCTTAGAGAAGTGACTGTTCTGTCTTCCTCTGCCCCACCCCTTCATGAAGCTAAATACTTCCTTTTTTTTCTCAAGCGTTAAAATAACAAGAGAAGGGAAACTGAGCTGTGTGGCAGCTGCAGACGTTCATGAATATTACTTGAAGAGGAAATTTATTTTACTTAACCAGAGAACTTCCTGTGTTAGTTGTCTGTACTTCTAAAGATCTAGAAATTACGTGTAAGGCTGTGTGCATGTTGAAGTATTTCCTTGTGTATGTGACTTAGAAAAGTTGTTCATAGGGAGATGTTTACTTCTGACTTCTACGTATTTAGCTCAGGGGTGTTCAAATGTGTTTTCTTCCCTAAAAGTCAGATTCAGCAAGTTTGCAGACATTTTAATAAGCACTTGTAGAACCTTCTGTGGTCTAGTTCTTCCAGAATCAAAACAAGACTTGCTGTTCACCCTGCTCTGTAACTCCGGAGCACAGACAAATCAAAGGTGGCTATTTGAAAAGAATAGAAAAGAAAGCAGCTTTACGAGGTTTTTAAAAATCCAGTGAAGTGTTAGGGCCTGGAAGAGTGCTTCTAGATAGTCTTCTAAAAGCCTGATATCTTTTTTCTTTCCAATGAGGATTACCTGTATATGATGGCAGAGTGGTGTTTGAACAGAATTACAAGAGTTTTGAGGGGCGGCAGGAAGAAGACCTACAGAGCATTTGGACTTCTCTGACAAGACAGATTCCTTGATTGAAGTACATGTAATCTAGTTCGTATTTTGCTTAGTTAATATGCTCTTCTCCTTGTCCAGGCTAGTTTCTTTGCCGCCTCCCCTGCCATACATGTACTAAAAATGACTACACTAGTTCGTTAACTGTCAGTGGTCCTTTTATTAAAGTGGTTTCGTGCGCAGTTTTCTCCAGCAGATGCAGATGAGGTGGTTCAGAAAAATAAAAATGTGCATGGCCTTTGCCTTTATCCTGAATCCTTCTTTCCTGTTGCCTGAATTTAGATCAGAGAAAGCGCAACGTTGACCAGAGATGTACTTGAGCAACATTTTAATGATCTGAAAGGGACCCTAAAGAAGCTCTTGGATGAGCGACTGATGTCACTGCTGCAGGAAGTGGATGCTATAGAACAAGACAGCATCAAACCCTTGGATGAATGCCAGAAGCTAATAGAGCATGGAGTCAGTACAGCTGATGATCTGCTCCGGGAAGGTAAGGCAGGACCTGATACTAAGTCTTGGGTCTACCTTCCAGTATGTCTTCTCTCAAAGACTGTTATGATCAACATATTTGGCTCATTGTGGACTTCTCTCAAACCAAATGTTAAGAAACGGTAATGTTGGATAGATGTAGTGAAGAGCTGATCAATATTATCTCCTACAAATCCACATTTAAATATTTCATTCCAGTCCCAGGGTGTACATATGTCAGTGTAGCCTCTCTATAAGGGCAAGGAAATACCTACTTTGGAGATATCTCGCTGCAGAGGTGTCTTTGCAGCCCTCTGTGCTAGAAAGAGGATTCTATCAGGCTTCTTTGAAATAAAATACTTCTTGGTTAGCATAATAACAAAATGTCTCTGTTGGTTGAAGAAAGTTATTTGTGTCTTAGTGGAATAGCAGCTGAAGTAAGCAGATTATCTTTCCTGCTAACTGTGATTATGTCTACTGTTGATGGGGAACATGAGGAATAAAATGACCGCTGTATGGGAGAAATTTCTCCAAAAAGTCTGAGGATGAGGCAGACAAAGATGGACATGTGGAATATTACTGTAAGAGCCAGTTTGTACCCTACTGATGCTAAATACCTAGCCAGAAAGGAATGTCACTCTTGACTGTTTTCCCCACGCTGGAGAACCTACTGGGAGCATGTCTGAGCCATGAGTATGTTGGCAGTTTCCTTGCATTGTTCTCATGTCGCAACTTTAACTTTCTTTCAACATGATCTCAGTTTTGTGAACTAAAGTGCATTGAGCAGTCTGCCATGGGTAGGAAATCTACCAGCTTCCACTCAGATGTGAGCTTTGCCCTTAAAGAGCGTGCTGGCTTGGTAGCTCTATGCCTCCTTCTCACAGAAGTAGTGACAATATTTAAGAATTAATTTTCATTGTTTTTTTTTTTTTTTTCCCCTAGCACCATAACCGCTGCAACAGCTGGTAGTCACCTTGTTTTTATCTTGTCTCAAGTTACTGAATCACAGAGTGGTGGCAAAGATTGCCTGTGTTTTATAGGAGTTTCTATCAGATCTCATGAGAACCTGACTAGCTGTGTGCTTCCTGTCCTGTGGGTCACCATTCGCTCTGTAGCTGTGCAACCATTGCTAAGTCATGTCATCAAAATGCATCTGAGTCAGAAAGGAGTTAAGCTTCATGGTTATTAAATCTGCTGCTGCCAATTATGACGTATGCTTTTCTTTAGAGATCTGTAATGTTTGTAATCCTCCGTTTGGAAAAGGACTGAGCTTGCTTATGTTGTAAATTACCATAAAGTCATCAGACAGGAGAATGGAGTGTACATCTCTGTAAGCTGAAGTGTGGGATGCTACTTTATACGGAAAGCTTATGAAAAGATTTCTATTTATCTCCACACTTTAACGCATGGATTATTCCCTTCATTATGACTATAGTTACCATTTAGATTGTAGCAAAAGAACAACAGTTGAAATTATTTTTTCTTTTAAGATCCTGCTTTTTTATTTTCTGCTCAGTGAAGGTGCTTTGTTTTTTATTTTCCTTTAAAGCAGGTGGAGGAAGGGATTAATAATCCTGATTTCTGGCATCTGACCCCAGTTCTGCTACTGTCTGAGACCTGAGGCAAATTATTACATCTGTTATGGGTGTGTCTACAGGAAGCTTTGAGAGCTTCAAAAGTTGCTAGATAGGCTTTCTGTTGTTAACTATAATTGTATTTTCTAGCTAAGAGTCTAGCAAAAGTGCTGAGAATGCTTGTTTAATTGGTTGTTCGTGTCAGAACTGGTTATTCTTTGAAGCAAAGAATGCCTTTCTTGGACATTTTCTCATTAGGAATATTTTTACCATTTGATTCCAGGAGAGAGTGCAGTCCATGGAGATGTGGGACAACAGAATGAGAAACTTTGCAGCTTTACAAAAAAAGCTTTACATATTCAGCTAGATAGGTAAGATACTGACACACTGAGGTGATCTGAGGCAGCAGCACATGTACTCTTCTTGTATAGGGGATCTTTTCTCCTTTGAAACAAAAGCTGTCTGCTCCATTGTCTTAAAAGATTTATTTGAGGTGTTACTGTTGTTTGTTTCATAGACTTTCTTTGGGGCTAGCAGTCATAGAATGGAGTAGTTTTCAGCCTCCATATGGTCTGTAAAAATATAGGCTGTTTATTTATGAATGATGAAACCAATCCTTGTGGAACAGCCTGTATTTCAGAGTATTTACTGAGAAACAGACAGTCTGGTTAGGGCTGAAACACAATGTTTTCTGAGTCTTCTAAGTTTGAAATGCACATGCCAATTTCTGCAGCTGTTCTCTCTTTGCATATCTGCACAGATTCAAGTGTATGGATTAAATAAGAATTTGTAGAAGCTGGCCCCTTTCATTATAGCAAACTTTCCTTTCTCAGCCTACCAGAAGTGCCCTCCTTGGTTGATGTGCCTTGTTTATCTGCCCAGTTGGATGATTGCCTTCTTACTATATTGAAAAATCAAATATTCAGACATGGAACTGTGGCATCTCGCCCACCTGTACAGCTAGAGGAATTCGTTGAGAAGCCTGGAGGTATTTTAGTCCGATGGTGTAAGGTAAGTAAAATATCCTGGGTGAAAATTATTCAGACTTCAGTTTTGTTGAACAAAACTGAAGAAGCCACTTTCATTCTGGATTCTCTGTCTTCAAACGAACAGTGCACTCCAGTGTGTAGTTAGAAACTCTAGAAGAGATTTTATGGTAATGGCCTCATTTAAAGGCAAGGTAACCTAGTGATGTTGTGATTGGCACTGGGGTTTGTGTCTACCTGGCAGTGACTTATGTGTTAGACTCTTGCTGTTGGACTCTACCTGTTCCCATCTGCAGGTAGAAAGGGCTGACATGCTGATGCACCTCTGCCTCACAATCTTCTTCCCTATGTGTGGGAAAGTTGGGAGGGGCAGCTGAAAACACTGCTACCCCTGCTTCCCATGCTTAAGAAAGTGCCAGGTGCTGGACAAGCAGGAAACAACTCGTTCATGTGCTCTTCCCACTAAACAAATAAATACTAGAGTGTAATCTATCTGTGATGCTGTTGTACAAACAGGACCAAGAAATCCTGGGGTGTGTGTTTCTGACAGAGGTAATTTGCACGTAGCCATTTGTGCTGTGGAAGCAAGTGGTTTGTTTGTGTGGCCATAACAGCCAAACACTCAGTGAGACTGAACTTCATTGCTGGGGTGATGCTTTTCTTCCCTTTGAAGACACTTTAGCAGACCGAGGATGAGGCTGAACCTGTTCTGTTATGCTTTTACACCTAAACGTGTTTTTGTTCTTAGGGAGATGCAGTGGACAGAAAATATTTTAATACTTGCATTAGCTAGTCAAGTAGCCTTTTTCTTCAATACACAAAAACTATTTTTGATCACTGCTGTGATCTGATGTGGTTTAGTTGTTGCACAGCTCTACTATGCTTCTTGGCAGCATTAAACAGACTTATGTTGTTCTAGCAACAGCCAGCCATTGGTGTGCCACCCTTACCTTGTAAAGGATGTGGACTCAGATTATAAAACCATAGGCACTACTGTCACATGTGGTCTGATTTTCTGTGCTATGAAGGAGTTCCCTGATTTTGGTCATGCTTGGGGCATAGTGGAGCTTTTGGGGGCGGGGGGGGGGGAATTAAAAATCTCTCTTTACTTAGAGATATCAAAGAATTGGAAATCATTCCCTGGAACAGTTATGAAGAATAATAGTGAGTTTCCCCTGCTGTTAAAAACTGATACTGCAAATTTTTCTTCTACAAATTTGTCTTCAGCTTTTGGCTGAAGGATCTCGTTATATCTCTGCTAGATTGAAAAGCTTTGTTACATGTTTCTTCTCCTAGAGAAACTTTTAAACTGTAATCAAATCATTCTTCTACTTCTTTTTGTATTATTTCATTCAACACCAACTTTGTTTTCTATAAGGCATGCTTTCTGCTCTTTAATATCTTGTGACTGAATTGCCTTTAATGGTAGCCTGCAGTACTGTCCTAATATGTGCCACTTCAGGGGCAAAAAAAAAAAAAAAAAGTGAGTCCTTTTATTAATGCAATAAATGTTTCTCTAGGTGGATGACGACTTCATACCACAAGATTACCGACTGCAATATCGTAAGAGTACTGCCAGTCACTTTGAAGATGTATATGTTGGCTCAGAGACAGAGTTCATAGTGCTGCATATTGATCCTAACGTTGATTACCAGTTCAGAGTCTGTGCCCGCGGAGATGGACGGCAAGAGTGGAGTCCATGGAGTGTTCCTCAGATCGGCTGTACCACGCTAGTTCCCCATGGTACCGTTTTGCTGCTATTCATCTTCGTCTTAAGCCCGTGTCATCTTCATCTTAAGCCCGTGTCATCAGTGCAGCACTCCTGAAGGTCTATAGCTGAATGACTTATGGAGCTGCTTTTTGTATGATGATGGGCTGTCCTTAGCTATGATGTATGTATGTAATGTATGATCAACTACCCTTTCATCCTACAATTTATTCTTTGCTTCCTAGTGTGAGGGCACAGTTAGTGAGCCTTTCCAGCAGGTAGCTCACTGCTTAGCCTTGGAAAGCATCAATGAACCAGATTTTTTTTCCCCTTCTCCCTCACCCCTACCTAAGCATTTTTTGATGATCTACAGTCTCTTAGACTGTAGACTTGTTAGGCTCTAACAAGCTCTTACCTTGGAGAGAGGAAAACCTAAATTTTCTCTCCACTTGCAAATTTTTAAGGGCAGTGGGTAATGAAGGTTTTCCTTTGCCTACAATATGACTTTGCAGGGATCGCAGCAAAGAGTGAACTTCTGGTGAACTCTGTGAGCTGGGAAATACTTTTTGTAATTGCAAATTATTTGAAAAAGAAATCTCCATCAGAAGAAGTCAAAATCAGCCTCTGTTCTTATAGCTTAAGCTTCATATGAGGTAAACTGAGTGGATATTGTGACTGATCTGATTTTGCACAGACAGTAGCTATTTGAGTTGAGGTTCATGCTTTTCATGCCTTTTTCTTTTCTCTCTCTTTTTTTTTTTTTTTTTTTTTTTTTTTTTTTAAGAATGGACAGCTGGTTTGGAGGGCTACAGCTTGAGCAGTCGAAGAAACATAGCACTTAGAAATGATTCTCAGTCATGCGGTGTGCTCTACTCCAAAGCTCCTACTTACTTCTGTGGGCAGACATTAACATTTAGGCAAGTACTTTCTGGTGCATCTCCTGTGAGACAAGCTGCCTTCTGTAGTCCGTTACATCTGAATTGTATGTAATCCTGAGTCATGATGCATATTTGAGTTTTACGTCAGCTCAGCCACAGTCAAGGTAGCATGTCTGTGTGAAGTCTGAACTTCCTTCTCTTTACTTCTACTTCCTGGCTCTTTAGGAAAACACCTGATTTTTTTTTTTTTTAGGACCTGCACCTGTCTAAAAGAGACAAGTGAACTCCTGAGGGGTGATAAAATACTGCCTGAGATTTGCTGAGCAGATCTGTGGGATGGTGAACTTCCTTGAGTTTTGTAGCAGCTGTTACTGGCTGGTCAGAAGTCAGTGGAGGCTTGCCATTGAATCTTTTTAACCTTGGGTCAGTGGGTGCTTTTCTTCCCAGACTATCCACATGCTTTGAAGGCTTTGAACATGAAAACATTATATGTTCTGTTAGGACAGGTAAGGATGACAGTCTGGTACTGTCTTTAACATCTGAGATAATTAGTGCTGATCAGACTACTGCTTGAAACTGGCATTAGAAAATCCTGAAGTGGAGAAGGGGTCTTGTGGAGTTCAAGCTTTCCATTTGACACAGAATGTGATTAAACACCTTGGCAGCTTTGCTGCCTGTAGTCCCATCACTGAGATGATGTAGTTTAACGAGGTATGAGGAATATACTTGTGGATATGTGAGTTGCAATTACAGACCTCAGAGACTCTGAAGCTTTATTCCATCTTTCGCTGGTTAAACCAAACTACTTGCCATACAGTAGGCAACCCCCAAAGGCAGTTTAAGGGGGTTGTTCATTACATTTTTATAACTTATTCCATGGTGTTTCATTTCTCCCTTCCTGATAATTCATTATCTTAACTTTAGATGGTTGTAGTATGAGGATGTATTCGGTTGCCCTGTCTGAGATGGGATAAAAAGATCTAAAGCTTTCATTTGAAATCTGTTGCTAGATGTAACATCTCTTGGCTCAGAAATGCCTGTGAAATTAAAGGCAGAACTTTTGAGGTTTCCCTTGGTTCTCTTTCAGAACAATGCCTTTTATCTTTTTTTATTGGTAGCACATGAAAATCTTTTGCTTTACGTTTTGATAATGTAGACTCCTCTCCAAGACGAGATTGTTTCAGCATGGCAGAGCACTAATAAGCATATGTCCACAAGAACTGTAATGACACAAATTTTAAGATTGAAGACGACCTCAAAAATCAGTTGTGTTCCTCTTCCAAGGTCCAAAAGTAGCTTCCTGTTTGAAAGTGTGTGAGACTTTCGTGAGCAGGGAGATCTAGTACTTGGCGCTTGGCATTCTCCACCTGTTGAGACAAAAGTGTATTCACAGGGGGGTAAGTGGCTTGCAGAGCCAACCAAATAAGCCAGGTTAATGTGACAGATACTTGTGAAGCAGCTTTGTAGTATTCTCGTGTGTTCAGGACACAGGCATACCTCATCAGTGAAAAGTGAAGCTGTGATAAACACAGTGCTTTGTATCTGCTTTTTAAAGACGGACTGCGTCAGTTATCCTCTGAGGTGAGGCATTTGGACAACTTGTAGGAAAACACCATTGCTTTAAGTCAAGACTCATCCTATTCCTTTGCACCCTTCAGGGAGCTGCCCTTAGGAAAAGGAGTGTTTCTCCACTGACTTGCTCTGCAGCTGTCTCTCGAGCTTTTCCTTGCAGTGGGGAGCCATAGTCAGTCTGGCCAAGCCAGTGATTTGGGTTCATCCAGCAGATGCCCTATGAGGATCATGTTGACTTTCCCAGGAACCCACAATTCTGCTGACAACTCGTACAAAGGAAGCACATGTGATCACCCACAGATTTACTTCTCCGTGCTCTGAGACAAATGGAAACTGATGGTGGTTGAACTGGTGCGGTGTCTGTATGCTGCAGTGACAGAGGCAAGGTTGTGCTCTGCAGCACTGGAAGTGGTGGGAAGGGATTCAAACAGTGTCCCACTGAGCATTTGTTCCTACCGTGTATTCTGTGGGCTTTTTCAAATTTTAAATGCCAGGGATCATGGAGGCTGGAGAATAACTTTAACATGATAGGAAAAATCTGTCTAGTAAAGCGAAGCTTAGGAGATTGTGCAGTGATGCTTTGTACTGTACGTGGGCTGTCTTGGGCTGGTTATTAATTGCTGAAGAATTAAAACCTAGTAAGGAAAGGAATGGCGATCTATACCAGATCCTGGCCCTCTTCTGTTGCATGCTAGAGGCGGAAAGCCGCTGCAGAGTTACAGGTTGGCCGTTGTTTTGGGCACTTGGGTTGTGCTTCCTCTTTATGGTGTAAGGAAGGTTTGGCTCTTTCCTACTTTGCGTTAGTATGCAGCCTGGTCTGCTCTCTCGGAGCGAGGACAGTGGTGTGGGGAGGGTAGCCCTGATGCTGGAAAGCCTGGGTGTGATGGGTACAGAAGTGCATGATGAAAAACATGGCCTCAGCCTGGATTCAGTGAGAGAGCTGAACCTAAAATGTTCAGCTAGTCCTAGGCTGACTCCTGTGTAAACGCTCCTGCTCTGGGTGTACTCTCGCTCCTCCCTCAGAGTATTTGCTGTCCCGTTACTTCTTTGATGCTTTTTTTTCTTCCTAATGCTGCTGGTCCAGGTTACCTTGACAGTGCTCTGCAAAAGGGGCCCATATAAATGAGCAAGTAAGTGTGGATTACAGATTGACATGATAGAATTCCTACTTTTTAATGGGCTTATTATGCATTTTTGGTCATTGTGACTGTACAAATGCTTATTTCGAACTCAAGAAAGGCTCCCTTAACCAGGGATGGCATGAATTAAGATTACGTAAGCACAAAGGCTTTATCTCTCAAGGTTATCGATAAATAGCTGTTTATAAAACTTCACCCGTAACTCAGAGTTTAAAATCTAGAGAACCAAAATGAATTTGAAATCTCACTTAAAGTTGTTTTGGGAAAACATTGTGGATCACTTCCAAATTAAAAGCTGCTTGGATGTTTTTTTTTCTTTGCTTTATAGTACAAGGCTTTTGCTATCTTAGCAATATTCCCAGGGGACTGAAAAACCTAACAGAGTGCAAAAGTAAAACATGGTTCCAATTTTATCTTCCCTGTTTGTCTTGAAAGAGTTAACCCATTGTGTGCCAGTCTACTGCCCAGTTTAATTTCCAGTTCTTAAAAGCTTCTGCTGAAGTTTTTCTGTTGTTCGGCAATGTTATCAGTGCTGCTTTTTCTCTCAAGCTGTAATGAAAATAAATGCTGTTTTACTTTCTAGAGAAGACCATCTGAGTTTCCTGAGTCACTCGGGCTCTCACTAAAGTATGATTAGCACCTTTGAGAGATGGCAGTACTAGAGAAAGGACTCAAATACATAAGAGCCTTTCAGTGTAGAAACTGCTCAGCTCAGCTGCTAGGGCCCAGAGGGAACTGCGTCCCAGGTCGTTTGCACAACTTGTTTGCTTTTTCTTCCGAGGTTTTTTTTCCCAGGACCAAAATCCTAAATGCAGCTGAACAGAAGCCAGACTTGTAAATGCTTTTCTAGGCATTGTTTTTAATACACATTTGCACCAAGCCAATTTATGAAAAAGAACCAAAACAAACAAAAAACCCATACCCACTCTCAAACCCAACACCCCCCCGCCCTTTACAGCAAACACAGCAGGGCTCAAAACCCCTGTTTTAGTCATGCTTATTAAATACTTCCTGAAACTACAGCTGTCTTGCCATAATACAAGATGTTGACCAGTAATCTGGTATAGATGATTGTAGATTGTAGTTTTGTGCATATTGGTTGTTTCGGACAACTGGAAATCATTTCAAAAGACTCTAAGCTGTGACAGGGGAGAATTTTATTAAATAGCAATGAAAGTTTGCAGGAAGCAGATTCATGTTTTGTACAGATCAACAGTCAGAGCATTGCTCAGTGGAGCTGTTGGGAAAGCTTGTAGGACTTCTGGTCATTCAACAGGGATCTCACCAAAAGGTTGGATGAATTTGTGGAAAGCCTTGGAGCACAGTACAGAGGTCTGGTATGGCAGGGTATTACTGTCTGGATTTCAGCGTATGTTTTGTTTTAAAGCTTCAGGGTTTGACTTAACTTTTTGCTTGGTAGAATTGAAACTGTGGGACAGCCAGACAGACGAGACAGCCTAGGAGTGTGTGTGGAGCAGCAGAACGGCTATGATTCTTTGCAGCGGGATAAAGCTGTGTGCATTAGCACAAATGGTGAGTCTGATTCACGTAATTGAAGAATGTGATTTCCCACCCCGCCTAAAACCCATAGCCCTTGGTTCTTTATATCCCTGGATCACGTATGAGCAACTTCATCCACCTTTTATGTACAAACTGCTTGTGCAGTTAAAATGTTCGGTGAGAGCATGGATGTCCTTTTCCTGCTTGCAGTTACCGCAACCTGTTTGATGTGACAAAAAGGAATGCGGCAGGGTTGCTTTCCATTTCTATTTGCCTGCAAAAAAATAGGGAGATACAGTATTGCATGTTAGTATGTACAGAAAGTGAGAAATTATGTTTAATATCTTGACTGTTTCAGGGGCAGTATTTGTAAATGGAAAAGAGATGACAAACCAACTGCCTGCTGTTACTTCTGGATCGACTGTGACATTTGACATGGAAGTTGTGCAGTTAGGGCCTTCCAGCAATGAGGGAGGAAACTTCAAGCTTCGAGTAACCATTAGCTCTAACAACAGAGAAGTGGTCTTTGACTGGGTACTTGATCAATGCTGTGTCTCTTTGTATTTTGGATGTTCATTTTTATACCCAGGCTGGAAAGTTTTGGTGTTTTAGCAGTGAGTGAAGGGATTTTTGTTTCTGCTATAAAGTATAGTGTTAAAACCTGGGTTTCCAGCTGTTTGACATCAACAATCTGTTAACAAAAAACTGCCTTTATACTACTTGAACTCCACTATATTGTACTTCCTACTGGATTCATTTAAAAAAAATAATTGTGAAACATTGGATTTGCTACTCTGGAAAAAATTAGTAGCAGGCATTTGCATAGGCAAATTAATTTAAGCAGCCCATAAGACCTTTCCCTTTTTTTCCTCCAGACTTGATTTTTGTCAGTATTTCATTGTACTCTAGTCTCAGGGTACGTGTGTTGTGTAGAATTAACTTTGCTTAATGCTGCTGCTTTGTGAAATAAGCCTGTCAATGTTTGTGGGGGGTGTGGAGGGGTGGTAATGGACCAAAGTTTTATTTATACCACTCAAAAAGAGCAAAGTAGTTAGAGCAGTGATGTCCTGCTATGCCTCCTTATACACAGTGCTGCCTTGATAGTATGAATGGATAGTGGGTTCTGCATGCAACAGCTATTTCTTCCATGCATGGTACTGTTCATTCCTCCAGAGCAAGGATGTCTGAGCCATAATGTCTGTTTTAATATGTAGCCAGTCTGTTAATGTCTCTCTTAAGTGCCTTATTTTGAGATTTCTTGAACTGTTCTCTGTCACTTGGAATAGATTTTTCTAGGGTAGTTGCATGGTGATGCTTACATCAACTTAATGCAGATGCTTGCCTCAAACTAGACCAATACCTAGAGTAGGACAGTTATCCTCACCTGCTCTGAATGTCTTCCCTAGTTATAATTTACTATGTAGCCTATGTCAGAGCAAGTCTTACCGATTTAGTACTTTAGCATGACATGCAGATTGGCAGCCATGATGCCTCACAGAGCCCTTCTGAGACTTTGAGACAACCTTCTTTCTATTGCCCAACAACAGAGACAAGAGAAGTACTGTTCTTATGTGCAGGATTCCTGGAAATCCCAGATAGTTACGTGGGAACACCTTGCATTCATGTGCAGCAGTGCAGGGTTATGGACCGGGGAGGGAGAAGGCTGTCCAAGCAAGCTGGGACTGCTGCTGGCACACTTAACCTGTGGCAGTCAAAATGGAGCAGATGGTGGCAATTTAGCGCTCTCCTCCACATAGTAGGGTGGGATAAGAAATTATTATGAATTAATTGACTTTGAATTCAGAAGTTACATAAAGTTACCACTGCTTCCCCTAAGGAGCAACTAAGATTTAGAATGAGCTTATCAAACAAAGCCTATTCCTGGTCAAGAGATTGCAATACTACTGGATTTAAAGAATATTTTGAAGTAATGCTCACTGAGGGCCTTCTTACCTCTAGTTCAATTAAAACTAAATATATTTTAGCATGTTAGAATAGCAGTATTTTTATAAAGCCTGGACAATCGTTCTGCCCTTTTTCCTTCAGTGTCAACATGCTACATTAGCCCTCTATACTAGCATTAAAAGCTTAATTCACAGTGGATTAATATCCCCCATACTCACATTGTCAGTACAAAAAGATTAATCATCCTGCCTGCATGTAGTGGGGTAAAAGAATTCCAGAAAAGGAGAATGGTTGTTGGTATTTATACCAACAGCAAGAAAAAAAAATTGTGAGTAGATTCAGATGGATGCAAAGAACTTGCACATGGCAGAGTTAGGCTGGAATTTATTGTAAGACCTGAAGTGAGGAAGACTCAACACCTGCAGGTAAGATTATCCAGTGTTAGCAACAAAAAGCCTGCAGTATTGTTTTTCAAGCTTAACTGTTTCAGTGTTAGGGAATAAGAGAATACTAGCTTATCCTGTACTTCCAGTGTTCCTTTGAATTACCGTGTGAAGAGTACTTTCAGTACTTGTAAAATACAGTTCTTTTCCTGTAGCCAAGAAGGTTCAGTAGATGATCAAACAGTATCAGTCCCATTCAGAGAGGCTCAGGCTGGCACTCTAGCTAGCAGCCAACTTAAATCTTGCTCCACTTAGTAGTGCTGGTAATGTTACTTACATACTTCAGGTACTAGCTGTAACTTAGTACTTTTACCATATGGAAACTAAAAGTGTGAGTATCTACACTTCTGAGGTACCACTGGGTCAGGTACCTTTTCATCTGCTTTTGGAGGGGCTTGTCAGACTATTGATTTTGCAGGATATTTACTTGCATATTAGAAAATAAAGCTTAAGCCTTGAAATCAGGTACTTCCAAAGGTGGTAATGCCTTGTCGGTTTGTTCAGAATATACATACAAAGCAGCTTAAGATGACTGTGAAGGGCCACACGAGGCCCCTACCACTCCCCTTGAGAGGCAGTGATGGCAATAGGAGAGTTTTTCCGACTTCAGTCTTTAGCTGTATGTTAAACAAGGGCAGCTTCCCAATGCTGGGGTTTTTTTGTCTTTTTTTTTTTTCAATTTAGCATAAGCCTCGCTGTCCAGATTGCAAATTAGGTACTGTTCAGCCACCTCTTGGAGCTGCACCTTTCAGACCTGGGAGGGGTGAAAAGTCTCAAGGCAAGAGACTTGAGTAATAAAGTAACAAAGTATGCGAAGAATCAGAAGAGGCTTGAATTAAAAAGACTGAAATTCTGTTCTTCTGCAGTGAAGTTCAGCTAGACAGAAAACTTGACACTTCCTTTACAATTTTTCACCTCTAGCTCTTGGAGCCTTGCAAGCAGAGTGTTAACTCCTTATGAAATCCAATCCTGAAAGTTGTTTTCCTAAGCTAGTACATTCACTTACCTCAACTAAGACTTAATGTGTCAAGTGAAATTCGAATTTTTTTTTAAATAAAGTTTCATCCCTCAACTGTGTATGGTCTAGTAAATTATTTATTGGGGCATAAAGCTGAGCAGCACTGAATTCTAACAACGTAAGAAAATGTATTCTATAGCACTGCAGCCATCTTTAAGAGCTTTTTTTTCCCTATTTTCCCCCATCTTCTGTCCCTCAGAAGTTGTTTTTTTTTTCAGGTTTCTCACTTGTGCACTTACCTTTATTTCCAGCTGAAGTTCAGATCTTAGCTGGCATCTCTTACAGAAATAATAGTTTTCCTCCTTTTTTAAAAATTAGTTACAGCATCTGTAAACTACTTTCCTCAGTACTCTGTATCACAGCTAATTTATCTCTATTTTACTGTTCCCATCTCCTTACTGCTGCGTTAAATGGTGCAAAACTCTTACACAACAGTAGCTTTTGGCCACCATTACTGAGCAAGCAGCAGAGGTATTTAATCCCCTTCAAATAAAGTCCCTGTTGAAGTAACACACAGCTTTACTTTTTTCCCTTAGTTCTGCTTTACCTGGAGCCTGTTCTGTTTCTTTTGTTTCCTTTTAAAGGAAAAATAACTTGTGAAACCAGAAATAAGGTTGCCAACATGGTAGCTTTCTCTCATAAATACACCATTCATACGAAGAACTTTCTCTATGGTAAGAGGCCGAGTACTTCTCCTGAAGAGAGCATCGTCAGTCTCAAATCAACTTAAGAACAGCAGCTACCAGTCATGGAAGGCAGACTTACCTACTTCATTCAAAGCTTGTTTTCTCAGTTGTGAAACCATGCAGTATCAGATTTACAAGGAGGATCTGGTCCAACAGGAACACCTTCATTCAAGCACTGGTCGATGATGGCACCAAACTGTTCTGTGAATTAAGAAATACTTAACGAATGGCTCCTGCATTCTCAAAAGTAAAAATCAAATTGCTGGTTTGGGGTGGGTTGTATGGTTTGGGGGTTTGATTTTGTTTTGGTGAGTAGTAAAGTAATCGGAACAGTTGAAGTTACTTGCAACTGCTTCATTCCAGGCAGTGAATCTTTATCCCACCCCCGAAAAATTCAAGGACTACATTCAAGACACACTCAAAGCAACAAACACTTAAGGTTAACAAATTCATCTAGCAATTTTGAATATAGTATTTAATGCAGTGAATTAAGTATTCAAGTCATGTTAGGTTCCAGCTTGGGATTCACAGACCTGTTGTGTTAAGATGATCACCAAATATAAAACACCATTAAAATCTGCCGTGAACACATTAAAGGCCAGATCAGAAGAACCTTGCCAATTTGAGATGAAAGCACGCCCAACAACAGCAGTCTGAAGTCCAATTTACAGAATCTAGCTGTCATATCCTGTATTTCAGTATCTGAATTATTTCTAACATGGAAAAAGATTTTCAGTGTCACTATCTGGCCAAGCAGTGCAATTCCTTATTCATTTTGTTCCGTAGTACCTGGAGTATTCATCCTCTACAGTCCCAAAGCAGCACTGTTTTCAACTGATACTGATGTAAATTTTGTTCCAAATAGAACCAAGTATCTTGTAAAATCTGTTTGAAACATTAACCGCTTGCACGTAAAAAATGCACGAGTCCTATTTTTATAACTGACACATCACAAGTGGTATGTTTCATTTCCAGTTATATAAATTACAGTTCTAAACAGTAATACACAACTTACAGATACATCTCAGGTATTCAGTTCTACCCCCAAGACAGGAGAATGAAAGTTTTTATAATCCAGCTAAAAACCTGGTATGGATCCACATTAAATATAACAAAAAGACTGGTCAGAAACTTAGCTACCTTCGTAACAACCTGGCAAAGGAAGAACATGTATCCAAATTTTAAGACATGCAGAAGAGAAAGTTTATACAAGGTGCTGCTTGTGGCCTTTCTGCATGCACACAAAATGACTGGACAACCATCATGGCAGATTTTATATTACTGAACTTTATGTACAAAAGCCAATTTCAGATAAAACATTTAATGTAATGTAAAAACAATGGTTCATTTAAACAACTGAACTTTTTTTTTGTTTGGGGTTTTGGTTTGTTTTTACATCTACTGTACCATTCAAATTCTTTTTAACCAGCTTACATGGTATCTTCAAAATCTATCAGAGGTACATATAGAAAAGGCATCTTTATAAATAGAAAACAAAGGGATTTTTTCAGCTTTTATTATAAATTGACATGACATACAAAGTTTACTGGACAGAAGTAATTTCATTACTATTTTTGGGGGGATCACCAACTTTTTGTGCAAACAATGCTAGCCTTCTTTTAAGCATTAAGAGCATAACTGCTTAAGAAATGACATAAGCAATAAGTCTAGAACTACATCTCCCCTAAAATAATCTATTTTTTTACATATGTGCACAGCTTTAGCAAATTAAAGCCAGAGAGAAATGCTTGATGTACTATCCAGAGGCGTAATTAAGAGTTTGCTAAAACTCAGAGAGCTGGCAAATTCAAGAAGTTTGTAATGAAAGCTGCAGTTTCCCTCTTTCCTATTTTGTACACAAAATCAGTGACTAAGAACTTAATACTGGATGACAAATCACATCCACACCATTAGTTAAATAGTCTCACAGTTAAACACATCTTAAGAACCATCAAAATCAGTATTTACATTTTATAAATTTCTGAAGACACCATTAGAAAGCTTATATACCCCTTAAACAAATAGGGAACTGCATCTCATGGTGATGGAATGAAATAAAAAATTAAAAATACCTGTATTTACAGCAGCATTGTTCCTTTATAAATAAAGAATATGAAAAATGCAATATTTTAAGGATAATAAAAAATTGAGGTGATGTCACTCAACCACAGTGCTTGCTGGAATAAACCCTTCGGTGCTGATACTGTACCAGTAGTGAAACCACTTTCCATTGGAAAAAATCTGTAAACGTATGCATAAAATGTGTTAACAGCAGTGCAAAACTGCTCAAATATAGTTTAGTCAGCATCTTAGTATCTGTATTGAATACAATACATCACAGAGTACTTGCATAAGAAGTGCAACACATTTTCTGGTCCAATTTTACAGTGCATTTTTCCCTCAAGAGTGGCATCTCGAAAGCCAAAGCTAAACCTATGGCCTGGGCTTGCAGTCTGTACTCAGGCAAAACAGCAGGCATAAACTTCAAAAGAAGTTAATCGACGTAATGCCTACATACTGACTATAGACTCTCGGCTTTAGCATGGCACACTATGATGTGGAACCCCAGTAAAAAGGGTTTACATCAAATAGTTTGTGTAGCTGTGTAAATGTGTAATAAAAATATAAAGGAGCTAATGTTCAAGTTTAAAATGGTACACTGGGTGATCAATACATCAGAATTATCCACAAAAACCAAACTGCTGGTAACCTCAAAAAGCCAAGGTGGTACTTCACTGTGTCTGTAACATGAAAAGCCAAGATCTTTCCAAACAGGCACAAGACAAAGGAAGTGCTAAGTTTGCCAACTTTGATAATTTTAGTGTAGAAAAATTTTTTTTCTGTAATTTATCATCAATTGCTAAATGATTTCAAATACAAGGATCAAGGTTAAAGTTTAAATACTGTGATGTTATTTTCACAAAGCTAACTGGAGAATTTCTAAATAAGAAAAGCAGAAACTGTATCCCAGTCCTCTTTCCCCAATGTTTCACAACTTCATGGTAGGAAAAACAGCCAGATACAGATGCAAAAATCTTAATATAAAAACAGTTTTACATATACTTAAATTATGTAAATTCCATAAAGTTCTTAAGACACTAATTACTAAAATTACAAAAAGATTTTCATATTGCTTTTCATGCTCAAACTCTTAGAATATTGTCATTACATCACCAAAACCAATATACATGTACTTGCATAATTAACTGAATAGAAACCCTGTTAAAACAATATCCTTGTTGAAATCATTTATTTCCATCCACTAGTGCCTGTTTGGAATCTCTGTATTTTTCTGTGTAATTCTTTATAGAGCTCATGCACCCTAGAATGTCACTTCAATGCTTGTCCGTTGAATGGCAATTGACTTGACTTCAGAGCTTTTGTTTTTTGCTCTGTTTTGTGACACCTGAGATGCTATCCATTTCTGAAATTCTCTCTCTCATATTATTTTCACTATATCCATTTGTTGTCCCACTTTGTTCCTCAGAAGATTCCTCATCTGTTGGGGAGGCCAATTCTCCTTTCTCTAACTTCTGCTGCATCTCTCGGAGCCTGGCAACAGCTTTGTCTATTGACATTATGCTGATGAGGTTAAAGTCATGCATGCTGACCAAATGTAGCATAAAGTTTCGACACAAGTTCTTCTTAATTATTTTTTGTCCATAATTTTCAACAAACAGCATACAGGCATGATTCATTTGATTGTCAGCAATAAACCTGTGAAATTAGAAAGCCATTATTATGCACACAGAACATTTTCAAAAACAAAAAGATATCCTACAACATGGTTTATCAATGTAACTGCATAGACCATCTATTATATAGTCTCAACATCTGCAATGTTTTTCCTTTTGAAAGCTGTACAGCTACTAGGCACAAGAACATTCTTTAAAAACTTAACAGTCAAAAGCTTTATCCTTTAATGATCCTTTCCTAAACAACTGAGCTAACTGAATTTTAAGTACTTAGTGAACTGCAATGCAAAACGGCCAACCAAATCTATACCATAATTTGTATCAAAACTAAGCATAGTAACATACCCGTGCTTCATAACATGAAGATTCCATAATTTCATCACTTCTTTCTCTCCTTCGTTCACATCAGAAAATTCTTCAATTTGCTGGAGAGATAAAAGGATTGGGAGAAAGGATAGGAAAAAGAAACATACCCATCAGAACTACATGTCTGCTGACAATTAGTGAAAGCACACCTAAAATTCAACTTACGCCACCTATACATCACAGAAATAACTACTGATGAAAATTCAGGCACTGCAGTCAAAAGTCGTATCATGTAGAGACCTGTGATGATAAATTACTTCCATATTATATACACACCCCACTGTGTACTCCTGTGATACACCAGCATCTCCTCTTAGAAGGAGAAAACCAGCCACAAGCAATGAAAACTTGTTAGGACACATGTGGACGGAGCTAGCTTTGCAACTAAAGACACTTGAAAATATAAACTTTGATTCCATGAACTTCTGTCATTAGTGGCTCAGCATCACAAAACTGTCTACTTACTCTTAAAGTAAAGGCATCATTTTCAAAATATATGCCTTGTTTGTTCCCTACAACAGCTGCAGACCATCCTTTAAAAACTACAATCCATTTAAAATAATTTTGTATAAATGCAATAATTACAGTAATGGTTTTCTCCCGTAGCCATTCAGGGTCCTTTTCATCCTCACTGTCTACTTCCATTTCTTGTGGACGGAGAGGTAAACATGTGTCACTGTGGAAATACAGCCGATTGTGCCCGCTGCTGTATGTTCGCTGCTGTTCTACTTCTCCATCTTCAGATTCAAGAAATTCTGACATACTTGCTTTCGTACGCTTTGGCCTAGCAGAAGGAAAGAAAAGTAACTGCTTTCAACCATCATAACAGATACGCAAATACTGAGAACTGTAATTGATTAATACACATTACTCTTTTAAGCTCTAGCTTGCAAAAATGGGGGCGGGGGGGGGGGAATCACCAGCAGTGAAATAAACCCCATTAAAAACCCAACACCCTGCTCCAACCCACACAGTACCTTTTGGGGAAGAAAAGTTTTAGGGTAAGGCAGTTAGAAAGTTAGAGCATTATGAATAGATACCTCAATTGAAAAGAGATAGAAAAATCACAAGCAAAGTTATCATCCTTCAGTAACATTTTATTTAATCATAAACCGCTGTACTTCAATGATAGTGAAATTTAACACTGTTTACGTGCACCTACAGATTTAGAAATCCCTAAGTTTCACAAACCCGATCCGTATGCTGTATTACACAAATACAGACAGACCTTGTTTTCCATCAACCTACCTGCAAACAAGTATGTGTGTGATAGGAGTTCTTTTGACTGGTCCATTGCGACTGAAGGCAAATCCAGGCTGACGATGGATATCCTGGGGATTTCCTGCATAGGAGCCATCGTAACACTCATTGATAGATACGTCTATTCTAGCACCTTTTGGGTGATACTGAAACAGATAATTGCAAATATACTTAGTAAACAGTAATGAGAATACATCAGGAGGTTTCAACAAGTAACCTTTTCAATTCTGAATGCCTTAAATACTACCCTATCAATAACCTGACATAGCTCTAGTTTCCTTTTACAACACCCAAATAATTTTTAACCTCTGGAAACAAGTTATACTAAAGCTTCCTTGCTCTGTACCATTTTACTGTTTTATATAAAACCACTCAGAATAGAACTGATTATAAAATTAATGAAAGTATCAGCAAAAGATTGCTAACAAGCATCCTGGAAATTAGAAATTTCTAAATTTCCTGAAACTTCAAGAGACTTCCAACCAAATGTAGATTACATTGCTTTCTACATCTACATTTTTCTACATAAAAAGAATACATTAATGCAAAAGCAGCAGCTATAGTCAGAATTTATCCTCCAGTGATCAGCAATATTTTTTATATATATATGTATTTTAAAAAACCAAGCCCACAAATTTTTTTCCCATTTAACACGCAAACATTCACATAACATTCAAAGGAAGCTGCATTTAACCTGTAGATACAGTCCTACAACTTAACAGGCTAGCAATGGAATCACTGCATACGTAATATCTGTGACAGACTGTACAGTGTGTCATACTGCTAAACTACAAAAGGATTACTTACAACATAATTAAAGATAAATCTGCTGTGACAAAGTTTAAGATGTTTGAGTAAACTATACAGTTTCCGACAGTTCAGTGTGCACCATGGGCAATGCAAGTCATCTCGGGCTTCAGTCTGCTGTCTTGTGTTGTTGTTATAAAGGAACTGACACAAACAAAGGAATAGGTAGTATTAGCATCAAATGTGTTTCATTCATTAACTTCCAAACCCCCAAAAGAAAGTTGGACATCATTTCAGGAGACCTCTACAGTAATAATAAGTTCTTGGGAATACTACATCAGCTCAGGGTACTGAAACAATGGTATTTCAAGAATTTTTTTCCCCATAGGGAGACCACCTGTCCCGCTCCAGATGTCTAACAAGAGACGTCCTTTGTATTTTGGAACGTCAGACATGCCCCCAGGAAGATAAGTTTTCTAAAATACTTCCTGTAAGAAGAAATATGTGGAACCACTCTTAATATGTGAGTCTGAGACCCCTTAAGGCATCCACTAAAAAGGCAAATGGAAATTTCCATCCAACTCAGAAGAGACGCAAACATTTTAATTCCATGCAATATTTAGAATCTAGTTTTAATCTCTAATGCTTATTTTCAATACCTGGTAAAATATTCGCAGCTTTTGTCGAGGTTCATTTAAAACATCTCTCTCTTTTCTTGTTTGAAGGTCTGTCGGCAAGGATTCTTTCACAGCTGAAAAGAATATGTATAGACATACATTTCTTTGTCGAAGAGGAGAAAAAACCCCGCATCGTTTCTTACCCCAGTCTGGAAGTTCTGAGAAGGGCACACTGCTGCTGAAGGAAACGGGCTACTCTAGTGTACTTTGACATAAGTAGCTCCTATCAGCAACAAGGAAGTTTTGATGCTCAGCTTTCTTCACAATCTACCAAAAACCCCACCACTTTTAAACACTAGATGTATCTCCAGTTTCAGAGAACCCTTCAGAAAACTTAAAAACAGTCAGGTGAAAAGCAACATTTTTCTTACTCCATTTAAGCAAACAGAATTCTTTAGGTATAGCTAAAAGCAAACGTGGCTGGGAAATAAAAAAGAAACACTGCTTTCAGATGGCTGCATTACAAATACATTGCTTAAATTCAATTTCAGAAGTTCCCCAAGTCACACAACAGAAAACAGTAAGAAATGCAAGTAACACAAAATATTTAACTGAAACTTTAGGCCTTAACTCTTATCCCTCACTTACTGTTTGTGTATGTAATTGCACTGCTCAGTTGCCTCTGAGCCTCTTCCATACATTTTAATCTCAGTAAGATTATTTGATTCCATACAATTAACAAGAAACCCCACGTATCTAAGCAGGTTTATAAATCTACCCTCAGAAGAAACCAAGTAATGACACCTACTTGCTTCTGAATAGTGAAAAAGATGGCAAAACAAGTCTCAGCTCTACTGACATAAGGAGATCTTTTAGAAGATGCACTTAAATATTTTGGAGAACAAGGGAAATTTCATCCTCTTTCTGTATGAAAAAGAGAGAAGGCCTGACGCTTCAGCCTGCACCACATCAGAGAAATTAGAATTCCATGGCTCAGTTACTTTGAGCACTTTGTAATTACAGCAAAGCTTAAGCTGCCACATTTAGAAAGCCTTTGATGTCTTTATTCCACTGGTCTGCCTTGGGAAACATGCCAAAGTAAAATGACAACACCAAATTCATATACCCTTGGGAAAGATGCACTGGATCCTTTACTATCAGAAGCTCTGATAGAAGTTTCCTACTATTTTCACTCTCCTCTTTTCTTGGTATTCAGAGACTGAAAACAGTACAACCATCATAAATACCCTACAATGCTGTGCATTACACTACAATAGATTCCTGTATTAAGGGTCTGCTGTACTATTTTGGAAGGTGGCTCTTGCTGTAACTTTAACAATTTACTGGAATACTTAGCTTCTCTGATGCAAGAAAAAATGGGTTCCATCAGTACATTAGCAATGCAGCCTTGCCACATCTCTATTGCCTCTGTTTTTATTATGTAGTAAACTAGTACACACCTTCTAGAGTTAGTCAACATACCGTCATTTCTTTTGCAAGTCTGAGCATAAAACCTGTCTAACAAATTACAATACAGATCTCCAAGAAACTCGAAAATACAAGGAGGCCTGGTATGAGGAAGTAAAAAGAAAGCAGAACAACTTTTCCAGCAAAAGTTCAAGTACTTCCCTGCTTCTGTTGCCTTTCTTCTGTTGGAAATTACTTCATGTTTGTGTGCATTAAGTGTCAGCCACTCATCCTGATTTAAGAAACCTAAGTGTCTGCAATCCCTAGCTCAGGTAAAACATTCAATTCAGAAGACAGGAATAAGTCTTATTTAAATATTCTTGTATTCTTTCCAAAGACAAAGATGTCTAGGTTGGCTGAGGATGTTAGGGATCATTATAGACAGTGGCTTCTGCAGAGGTAGGGGTGAAATTCTTCTTGCTCTAATTTTTGTATTACTACACACTAAAGCTCTAAAAGCAGTGAAAAGAATTGCCACTTCTAGAAAGTCTCAACAGAGATGAACGATCATCAACCCATTGAGTTTCCCAACATATACTGCAATACAACTACAAAAAAAGCACATTTGGAAAAGCAGTATTTTTTTCATAATAATCATTCCCTTGCTACCATTACTACAGCTCCAAAACCTCACAGTTGCGTATCCAACAAAAAATTAGACTGAAATACCATTTTGCACAAATTCTCTGATGCACTACCATAGATGAACCCCAAAACTCCAAGCAAGACAACCCTTCACAACAGCGCCTGGCTACATACCCCAGAGACTAAGCGTAGACACAGAACTACCACACGCCAGGTAATGACTTCTATAACAGGGACCCAGAAGTTTCCTTAATCACACAGTCCCAATCTAGTTACAAGCTTGGAAATACTGATCAGTCTGAAGTGAATCGAGTGCCAGTCAAGAGTCTAGGTATGTTAATAGGTGTTTAAACAACAGGAGCAGCCTGTTGTCTTCTGCACAATTTAAGTTTTCCAGCTGTCCTTGGGCCTTACCTGCCTAACACAACATTCCAGGCCAAAGTTAAAAACAACTGTGAGCAAGACAAAAGAAAGACAGTATCTAGGCCAGCCCCCACTGCCACTAAGGAATCAAAGGGGAGTTTCAGATTAAATATGACCCTGAGACAGGAAACTGCTATTAAAAGGACACAATGGTCAAAGGTGCCTTTTCTATCTAGTGTCAAAAAGTATTTTAGTAGTAGCTCTTCTGAGATAAGCTCTGGGACAGCAAGGAAGAAACATGTTTTCTAAAAACTATTAACAAAATTGCAGTTAAACAACTGAACTGAATTAATCACAAATTTAAAAATTTTAAAACTATTTAACCTTAATTTCTTGATATAATTATAATCAAATAGCATGCTACCTGCTGTACAGCTACATCACTTTCTGAAGTTTTCAGTTAACTGGACTGCAGCATACAATCAGTTATGCCCACCCCAGCAGCTATCCCAGTATTTTGCAAGAAGATCTAAACAACTCTTGAAGGAGAAAAAAAATCATGAGGTTGTTTTTCATATCTAAACGCACACCTTAATACTACAATCTTCTGCAAAACATCTCACGGCAAGTATGTGTCTGCTAATGTTTTTGCATGATGCATGAATTTAAAAAAAAGTGCTATCACGTATTCTCTGAAAATTATTAAGGGTCAAACCTTGTAAGTCCATTGAAATTTTCAAGGTAAGACCCAGCACTGATACTCATTAGCTAACTTTATGTGAGGAAAAATATTCCCAGAAGACCTTCCATAACGAAACTGATCTGGAACACGTATCTGTTTTAACATATACCTACAGAAATATCAAAGGACATTTTACAAAGTTCTTCTAAAATAGTGCTTAAAATCACCTATGTAAATTTAGAATAAATATAATTTTATATTCAGCAGCTTCACAAGACAAGCTTTGTAGTAACAGCAACATCAGAATGAGCAGTTTCTAGACATTTCAATAGCTCTTCAACTAATGGGTTTACACACACGATGGGATATATTAAGGTAACAAAAACTAATTTAAATTTGCAGTGAATATTACCAGAAAGCATTAATGTTTTTGACATTACATAATCTCCAAAGTAGTGGATCAGATTACAATGGTAATTACATTAAATTTTCAATGGCACCACAGAAGTGCCACTACTACATTAAATACAAACCAAGCAGAGAAGTAAAACCAAAATAATTGTATGCTACTTAAAAATGTTTCCATGAAGCAAGGTTAAGCAACCCAATTTTAAATAGTTTATCCACTACTGTTTTTAATGTCACGTATATTTAAAGTGCAAAGCTGATTACTAAGTCTGACAATATGTAAACTCTTCTGGAAAGAACGTACAGGAACTAACTTGCAGAAGGTAACAAAACCAGTTACATCTCAGATCACTGAAAAATTCTGAACTTAAAAAGCATTTAGTTTTAAATTACAACGCTCTAAACATTAATCAATGACTAGGGAGAAACTGGTTCAACAACACATACAGATTAATTTACATATAACAAATACAGACTTACCTCACGCTGTAGTAACAGTTTGCAGACTTGCTGTTTTTCTCTTACCTACACAGAATTATTTTTGGACGGTACTAACTGTAAGCCCGCATTCTATCTAGACAACCTCAGACTGCCCAAAATGGATAAAAGCAGAAAAAACCTTTAGGCCCAGACAGAAATCTTTAACTGGTGTGAATATGCAGAAAATGCAGCTAAATAATTTAAAAAAAAAAAAAAAAACCACAAAAAAAACCCACTAAAAAACCCACCAAAAACCCCACCAAAAACCACAACGTATATTGTGCTTCCATCATGGGACCATGCCCAGACATCAAACTGTGTATCAAGGAGATCACTGCCAGTTCATAAGTGTTCTGAAAGAACTTGAGCTACCCTTACACCACAAACATGCAACATAATGTACAATATTTAGACAGTTTCAGTCATATTTCGCAGTAGCAGCTACATTTTCCAAGAGCTAAATGTATCATCTGATAGGCAAATTTTAAAACTATTTTCACTACAAAGCACAGAAAAGGAACTTAATACTATAAATCCAAATACTTACACAACCGTAATTAAAATGATTAGAGCAAAACAGATAATCCTAGAAGTCCTATTCACAGTTTTCCACTGTGATTTATTTCACATCAGGCTTTACAAGCATTGTATACAATAACTTCAATATTGTCGTGACTTCAAAGACCCCATCATTTTTAGCTTTTAAACTTACCTTGAAAAAAAAAGTATAAAATATGGGACACAACAAAGCCCACTCATTTTTGCTTTTTCATGTTTAAGATTACCTGAAGCAGTTGCACCAATGAGTCAGGAACCCTGAAGCACAGAAATGCTAAGGAGGTGATTATTCAGCAGCAAATCCAAAGTTTGCTTACCTATAGTCTGAGTAGGTTTAACAGAATTGGGCTTGTTTTCTTGAGGGAGGCTTTCAGAATTTCGTGTTGCAAGAGGCTTAGCTATAGGAGCTGTAGACTTATCATTTGTGTCTCCTGTCCAACGAAGAGTAAACTGAAGTGTAGGTCCCTGAGAAAATGTTTCAAATGGAGGCAGTCTCTGGGAGAAGAAAATAAAAAAAACAAACCAGCAGAATTAGTATCTTCCCACGTACAAAAACAGTCATGAGAAAATATTCACAGAATGGGGACAGATGTAATTTTTTAATCACCTGAAGTCCTTGTGTTTTCAACATAAGCATACACATTCAGATATACTAAAAAAAAAAAAAAAAAAAAGGCTGAGAAGGATGACTATGCAGTCTCCTGCACATTACTGAGCAACCACTTCATGCACATACTGATCTTTGTGAAACACTAAATAGTAAACAGCATGGGCCCTGACTAGAAAGAAAACTTACCCACCAGTCTGCTGCCAATGTACTTCTCTTTCTACTCATACCTACTCCTAATTCTGCAGTCCAGTATTGTATATTAATACACAAGCTTTAAAAACTGTACCACTGTCTACTGTAGACATGCTATTGTAATATTCTCCTGTGGATACGTTCTTGTATTCCACTCACTTATCAAGTTAATAGTAACAAAGAAATAGAAGAGACTTGAGTCCGAACTCCTATTATCAAGTATCATACCCTAAATTTATCAATGACATTACAGAATTCCATCTTAAAAGCTCTTTACTATATTTAGGCCTCATTAGTTTACAGAAATACTATTGCAAAAACAGAAAACCAATGACAATGTGCTTGTCAGATCTGGGTGATAAACACATTGACCATGAACATTTTCTCTTCTCTTTGGGGTAGCACCTCCAGCATGAAAAACCTCTCTCGCATTATCCCAACAACAGAAAGCAACCACATCCCCCTCTGTTTAATAAAGTTACATCAATTTTTTTATATATATATATATATATCTTTTTTTTAGCACATTTATATGTGGAGGATCTCCTCCTATGATCTTACTAAAAGCTCTAACTTTTTCAATTTTAATTTCTTGAACACAATTTAACAGGATCAGAAGCAGTATTCCAGGTAAAGGCTGAATAGGATAATAGAGCTTATAACTATATTTTTACTATATACTTTGTATCATCTCTGCTTTTTTCATAATTATATAATCATGCTGACACAACTACTTTGCAACCATCTAGAATTTTCATATCCTTCTCCTCAGTCACTTACAACTGCTACTCTCCCAGGACACAGGAGCATGTGACTATGTAAGTGCATACAGTCACCTGTATTCACTGTATCACCGAGTGTTGATTCACCTCAGTCAACAATTTCTCTCTGCACAACACCTTCTCCTACACTGACACACCCTCCTCCTTTCATCACTACATTTCATCAACATTCTCTTAAGGTATGTGTGTAAGATCACACCTATGAAAAATCTAGTTCCTCTTTCTTTCCCCAAAATATTCTTCTGCAGTTTGTTCATTTTGATTTGTCAACTTGAATTTATTACAACAACGAACACTTAATTTGCCTGATTTTATAAGACAGAAATTCAGAAGCCATTGAAAGAGACAGCTGCCACGCCTACAGTAGTTAACATCTGCTTGTATTGATTTGGCTAGTATAGCCAAAGCTTTCCTAAACCAAGAGCTAAATTAAAACTTATGTCCATACATCCTGAAAGAGAAGTACTATTTCCTGTTCAATTTAATCCATTTTCAGAGGAACAGCAAATGACTGCACTTCAAATTGTGTTCCACCTCAACCCAGACCATTTTAAGTAAAGACAGGTCTTTCAGCCACTAAAACAATCCATACCTTCCCATCAAGTATTGTTTCCCATGTTGCTCTTTTCTTGCTAATGGGACATTCTTCCATTTCCTGCATGGCCACTTCATATTCCCCATCCAAAAGTTGCAAGCGCCTGTCAAGACAAAGTATGTATTATGAGTAAAGCAACTAATTTTTATTGTTTGCGTATTAAAATGTAGAATATATTTCACAGTAACTAAGTTTCCATGAAACTAAAGGCAGATTTTCAGGCAAATTTATTTGGCAGCTAAGTGTGAATCTTAGGTATACGGCATCCGTAACGAAAAAGCTGCCTAATGCCAAACATTAATGCAAAAGCCTCCATCCAAGCGATTCCAATAGATGTAGGAAAGCTATTGTTAATACAAAATTAATACTATGATGGGAATCTTCCTGTGAACAAACAAAAACCAAACTGAATGACACCCCTTCCAAATCATCTCTTCTTCCTTTCTGCTTTATTAATAAATACTCTGTTCTCGAAAACCCATATGACCTCTAAACAGGCCTCCAAAACTAAAGAATCTTATCTTCATATCACAGCCATGCCAGATGTAACCTTAAGAGGAGGACTTCAACATAGTAAATATAAAGTATGACATTCTCAAAAAGCAAACAAAAAAATTGCTTTACATAGACTAGAATGGGTAATTCAAACATGCTAAGCAATGTGCTACATTTTCCCTTTCCTCCCTGTCCCACCCTGCTTCCTCCTATGTAGCATTTTGTTCAGTGAGGCTTAAGAAATTCTGTTTTCTACTTAAATAGTTTTATTTTGTTGCCACTTGCTGAACAGCACAGGAGAAGCGAAAAAGAAAATACAGTGAATCAAAGCTATCATCTCAGGAAAATGTTTCATGGATACATGTGTTCTAAAGATAGCAACACAGATCAGGAAGTAATATCAACTTACAATACAAGCTCACTTTCCCGAGATTTTGTATTTTTTCTTTTGAGACATTACTTTCTGAAGCAATAACACTGAATCTCCAACAACGGATCATAAGCTACAGAAGCATCATTCAAAATAAATGAGTTGTTGCTAAGTAGATAAATTCCATGTGAATGTATGCAAACTGTTACAAAGTTTGAACTTGGGAATTATATCTTGCAGAAAAAGGCTGTTTCAGTTTCTAGACCCTTCAGGATTCTACAGTGAGATATCAGAACAGGTAAACTATAGCCTATCTTTCTTTTATATGTAAACTATATTGCAGAAGTATCCCAGCAGAATAAAGTTATAAACATAACCAACATACCAAGAAAGCCACCCTTTTGTTCTACTTCTTGACAGCATCTTGCAAACCACTAACTCCATCATTTACTCTATCTAGAGCAGTAAGAGCTTCAAAAGGTAAAAAAATAAACATACAGATAGAGAAGATAATGGCCTTAAGAAAATACTTTTCCTAGATCTGCATATGTATAATCCTTTCCCAGGCCTGGAGTCTGGGTAAAATAACTTATTTTCCACTTTATCCATCAAACAGAAGACTAACTTCAAGAGGTTAACATAAATGAATAGCTTATACTTTACAAAAATCCACAACTAATTAATCAAGTTAATAGCTTATATTTTGAAGATGGCTTTCCACATAAGGTAGAATTTTAAAGATTTTTTAAAAGAATACCAATTTTTATGCATGATTTGGTTCTGCTGTAAATCAGTGTCACTTATACAGCAGCACAGCTGAAAATGTCCTAGCTTATGTATCATCACTACAAAACCACCTAACAGTTCATATCATATTTAGCATATTAAAGTTCTCCAGTGGAATTAAGTAATAGAAAAGAACAAATTATTGTCAAGACTCTAAGAAGATACAGATTAGGGAAAGACATTTCTTAAAAAACCCTACTCAAAATATAAAACTTTTAAAACCATATTTGGATAAACGACCATTTTGTCAGAATCACTTGGAGATATGTTTTAAGCAGATTTTTCTTGAAGCTGTATATATATTTTTACTAATAAAGCAATTATCTAGATACCTACCTCCTCCTGGGATCTACATTTGCCATGACAAAACTCTGTTTTGGCTGTTGCTGGTATTATCTTCTGCAGGACAAACAACTACCATTTCCACTTACCGGTAAATGGTATGCTACTTTTCTCCTGAACTATCTGGATTGCTCTAAGCTATAGCTACAGCTACATGTAAGCTCACTCCACTTTCTTTAAAATATAGTAAGTAGTGTCAAGATAACAAATATTAAAATATATCACACTTTAACTACACGACAGAGTAAGCCTATAACCATTTTTACTACTTGTTTGATTTCACTGTAGTAACGGAGAACTAATGTCTTCTTTAGGTGCTAGCAGAGTAAGATCTGTGACTGCACCAGCAAGAGTCTGGGCACAGAGAAAATTATGCCACTAAACAGAACGTAAGCAGTAAGTATATTTCAGACTGTTTTACTTTTTAATTATGCTGTCACTGATCTTTAAGAGAACCACAGAAATTGCATCTGTCAAAAAACTGACAAGGAACAAACTGATGCATATTAACAGGACAATACTCAAGTTCATAAAAGGGAATTATTTACAATTGTCACTGAACAGGTCTCAGTATAAACTGTGCACTGTGAACCTGTAGACTGTTTTTTTTTTAAGAGACAACAACCCTAAGCTCTTATTGTAAATACCAACTAAAAACGGAGCCAAAGACAGCCAACACTGAAAACAAAGAACAGATTTAAGTTTAATATTAATATTAAACAAATTCCTAACGATTAACAGAAATAATACTTATTTTGGATAACATTACCTGTTTTTATCAAATACAGTCATTTGTGCTACAAATGTCTTTTCCCCATCTTCACGATTTGAAGAGTTTCTTTTTCTTCTAGCTGGAAGCTCCTCATTGACATCTGTACATAAGAAATATAGTATTCAATTATTATATAAGCGCAAAATCAAAAGATCAACCAGCTTCTATGCAATTCTAAAATATACCCTGGCTGTTGATTATGTCAGTTACGTCATACAATAGAAAAGAACATAGTATTTAATGAACAGCTCAACAGCAATGGAAAGAGCACTTAGCTTAACAGTAATCATATTTTAGCTACGCTCACATATATTCAGTTTAGTCATATTACTCTGTTAGCATAAAGAATTTGGGATTTGATCATCTTCCTCTTATAGCTATAAAATAGTGAGAAAGTTTTTCATTCTACATGCACTCTTCAAGGCTGTTGCATTTGTGATGTAACATATCATGTCTTGATAAGATTAAGAAAATAGCTTTTAAAAATCTGATCTTAAGATATTTTCTTTATTGGCTAGTACTTTAGTTTTGTTGAGAGACCATGATAGTACCTACGGCTGAGTCAGCAGTGACCAGTGTTGCTGGAGGTGTAATGATAGTCACAGCAACCATGGGGCTCTCTTGCATTACTCACCTTCCAACAGTGTTGCCTCACACCTTCACCATCAACACATTAGTAAAAATTGGTGCTAAATTTATACAAAAATAGAAGCACAGTTTCTAGCTACCAACTGTATTTTAGCCCCATGTTGAACCCATGTTGAAAAAGACTGAAAACAAATGAAAGCCGATTCAGTCACTCATCTACTACTGGCCCTTCTCAGAGTATGACCTATGCTGTACATCAAGATAACTGTACGTGTGTCTACAACATAAAACTTCATAAAAGCATATTTAAAGACTGACGTTACCAATGTTTTCATTAGTTTCACCATTGATCAGTCCATTAAACTCTCTTCTTCCTGGGCGAGTTACTCTGAATAACAATGAGTAAGACTTCACCATATGGCTGTTGCTTGGTTCAAACTCATTGCTGGAAACTGCAAGTGACGGGAAGTTGCCTGGTTTTATTTGGCTGAGGTCTGGGTTTAAAGGCACCTGCTTTTTACCTGTAGGAACCTGTCTTATCGGACAACTGACATCCTGTAGGAAAATAAAAAGCTAAGGTTTAGGATTTTAGAATAAAAAGTAAAGACATTAAGTGTTAAAATTTATATCATTTATGAATTGTACTTGTCCTGCCATCTTTCTGAAAATAAGCCTTGTAACAGATGTAAATAAAAAAATCTGGAATAGCAATCCCAGGTTTTAAAGGTAAAAACAGATATCTGAAAGTGTAAATAAAACTGGCATTTTATAACCACTTCTGGCAGCAGCCATCTTTCTCCAAGTGATTAAATTAACACTAACATGAGGCACTCAAAGATTGTAAGACAGTCATTAATACTAATTTAATTCTGTTTACCTAAAGAAATTAAATGTTTTGGTTTACATATATATTTCAAGGGCTTCCAATCTTCTCTTTCCAATATTACAAAGTGCACTTTGCGCTGTCTGGGAGATAAAGAACCACTTACCTAGGATTTATTATATTCAGTATCTCTCAAACAGATCACTGAACACAGTGTAGTATTGGAAAAACAAGGCAAGATGGCCTAAGTATGAAACTTGCAGCAAAACATTTCAAATAACCATCAGCACCTCCTGCTTTTACCATATTTACCCATACTATAGCAAGTAACAAAACTGGCTAGAAACAATATTAATTCTTAAAAACATGTCAAAACTGCTTAACGTTCTTAGGCAATATACACAAAGTTCTGACTGCAAATCTTTCCCTTTTTGGTTAAAAATTACAGCATGCATTACTGAGCCTCCCATATTCCATAACTGTGAAGATAATTTGCCAACTGGTGTGAAACAAACATAGCTAAAACAGCAAGCAAATTCAAAGATGCCTTAAAAATAAAAAAAAAAAGGTGAAAATTGTCTGTGATTCATAGTAGCTAAAATCTGCAACAGTTGAGATGATCAATGTAAAAAACATTGGTACAGAAAGAGCAAGGAAAGAGACAAGACTTGGCAGATGACTGGGGAATTCAAAACAATTACAACTTGTTCCTTTTTATTTCCAAACTCTAAAAGGCATAGGCTATTTTATGATTTTGTGATTGTCTGGTTTACTTAAGCCTCTGGACATCACAACAGAATTAATAGCTTAATGATGTGACACAACAAAATTGAATTAAAAACAGAAGTGGATGAAATTCACAATGAGTGAATCTGACTTAAAAGCCAGCTACATTCAATGAACAAAGATGAATTTTTTTTTAAATTCCAGTTATTTCTCAAAAAGCAGAGCAAAATCCATATATATTTGCTTCTTAAGAATCCCTTACCCAGTCAATAGAAAACAATCTGAATAGCTTAGTTCTTAAATTTAAAAACTAAGTTAATTTCAACAGAAGCATCATTTCACCATTACCTTGTTGTATGGCAATGTTAATTAGATGTTCCAGAATCAGGTAAACATATAGTAAGTTTGTCAAATAATTTTTACCTTTCGTTTCTTGTGGCAAACTTTCACAAGCAGTACTTCCAGGGTTACAGAATTTTGTTCATTCTCTGAGTTTTGTGATGGCTTATCTAAACAGAAAAATATTTTAAGTTATGAAAAAGTGGAGGTCTATTCAATGGTGTAAATCCGCCTGTAATTACTTTTTAACCACAGGTACCTCCAGGCACAAAGACCTCTAGTCAAATTCTAAGTTTCAATTCTCCCCAAACTTACTGCAAATTCCCACTCAAGAACATATCTTACCTAACTATTCTAATACTAGCAGACTAAAAAGCATAGTTGATCTCCAATATTTAAAAGAGTAAGCTTGCTACCTTTCACGTTGCCAATACCATTTTATAGCAGAGCAAAAGGATATAGGTAGGTTTAAGGAAAGTCAGAATACACTAATAACAGACGAGTCAAATTATTTCCTAAAATTTTTTTCTTTACAGCTTGCAAACCTAGAATTTGGTTTGCATCAAGACTTAAGATCCAGATGCTATCAGACAGGAAAACAAACAAAAAAAAAAACCAACCCCAACTTAAAGATTATTCAAGGTTAAGTATATGCACAATAGCTGTTAAAGCACTCTTGAAAGAACCTGGGGAAAAAAAAAAAAAGTCTTAGACAATAAGACTTGGCTTCACAAGTCTGCACTATAAATTTCCTAGAGCCTGGAATCTTCAAGATAGCTACTACCAGCAGTATGATCAGCAATGCCAATTAAGAACTGCTTTACAAAATAAATTTCACTGTATAGTAAGATAATCTTTAAACGTGAATTTATATTTATCTGGAAATGTGCCCTCATATGGAAAAAGAATAGAAAGATAAATCTTGATTAGATATTTGGTTAAAAACAGTTTGTGGAAGAAATTCTGAAAAACAATTATCGGCCAAAACTGAATGAATCTGTAAGAACTTATTTCTGCTCTTTTAAAGTCTTACAAATATCATTATGGGCTTAAGTTAAAAAGCACAATGGCTTCACCTTACTCCATGTCACAAAGAAATACTTTGTAATGCTCATCAGATAAAAAGAGCAAAGCTTTAGCATAGTAAAGACAACATAACCCATGTCTCCACTTGCTTTCCTCCTGACACTATATCCACATTGAACAAGCTTAATGTGTTTCAGTTGAGAATGAGTTCTGGCAACTCATCTACAGACACTAGCAACTGCTAGTTATGAAACAAAGGAATTTTTTTTTTTATTGTAAACACGAGACAATTTAGAAATCTTCTTAGCAAATATAGAAACTTGGGGGAGGGGGGAGAACCCAACCAAAACTCCACCACCCTCTCAGTTTCAAGAGTTTCTAACATAATTTCTATCCAGCCAAAGAAGCATATTAATTGCACCAGCTCCATTAACTTAAACATTTTTTATATTTATTATTCACTACAGCATACATTACTTATGTTAGTGATATCCTTTTCTATGGTACAAATGACCATCAGGCTCTCACTATATGTAGTACTCTCTTGAAGTAAAAGGTTTTTATAGTTAACAGTAGAGTTGCACAATTTAAACATTCAAAACCACACAGAAAGTCATTAAATATATTAACATCTTGAAACTACATCTACTACAGCCCATGTCTGTGTAAGACCACACCATAATAGAAAAGCAAAGTCTGTCAGCAAAAAACGATGGAACAACTATCCTATCCCACTAGGTATTTTAAATTCTGTATGTGAGGTTTACTACTACATACTGTCCCAGAAGGATCAGAATTAAAAGTTACCTATTTGAATTTAAGACACATCAGCATACCCTTTCCTCCACCTTTATTCTATACTTCTCTATTCTTATCACCAGCTGCCCCAAACGTCCTTATCTCTTATGGTTTCCCAGCTTAAATACTGAACACGACACATAACACGAAGTTCCTCAGAGCAGAAACAAGATAAACACTAGTCCACTGAGACCAGCAGTATTTTGAAGTTCCAGAAGCAGAATGTTCCTAATCTACAGATTTGAAGAACTTATTGAACTAATACCATTCTGAGAAAGAACTGATTCCAAAATCTACACATTTGCAACTTTAACTTTCAAACACCTTACTGAATAGATCAGGTTAAGCACAAGATAGTTTGAGGGAACGTAACTTCCAGACAAAAGTACAAAACCTCTTACATGAATTGTATTAGCTTTTACCTCCAAAGACTAAGATGCTATTCAGAATATTTTTAACCGAAAAATTAGAAACAGCACTTTATTTTAATAGATAAACAGTTAGTTTTTTTCAGGGAATTAAAAAGACAGTAAATTTACCCATGCCTATACAGCACAAAGAATGTCACTTCTGCTTTCGTTAAAGGAACAGAACCCTTCATTCTGGTCTGGGAAGTCCAATATTCCGATTTTGAGAGGTAAAGCCTTATGTGCATAAAAGACAATAGAATGACTGCAAATCACTAGTACATGATTTCAGTTGCTTTTATAATCACTGACATGGCCTTTGCCTCATTTCTAGGCTCTACCTGATAAAACTTATTCTCACACTTCTATTTTAAATTAAAAAACGCTGACTCTTCCAACTATCTGAAGGCTGAGGTTTTTTTAAAGCTACTTCAAATAGCCTAAAGACACACTCCCATAACATCACTTTCTTCAGGAACTCCTCAAGGTTTGTTTCAGTTTGAACAGATGCCTTGAAGTATTTATCAAAATCACTGTTTTGTCTAAAACCCCAGAAGGCTTATCTGCTTAACATTACAATTACGCCAAAACATATTTAAAGTGTTCTTGAAAATATTGTAACTAATGGGACAGTCTGAACTTAAGTTAAAATCTTCATCCAAACAGCAGAGATTCAAAATATTCAAATATTCCCCTCACAGATCTATACTAATTTCAAAGGTGCTATACAAATTAACAGTATAATGAATGAATTAGCAAACATACCATTTTTATGGAAGAACCCAGTAAACGTAAGTTGCAAATGAGCAGACAAGCTAAACAGAAAAAAGAAAGGAAATGTTATAACAAATAAGTATTTTCTTCTCACAGCAGCCACTCCTCTATTCACTTGATGTTCAGGACAGGCCTACACAAGAGGCAGAACTGTAATGAAGTGGTCCATCTTTCTGACTTGGAAACTGCCTAGATACAGCAGTTGCAATTGATGCAAAGTTGTAGACCAGCTTTCTCTTTACAAACTGATTCTCTCTATGTATTCTATGACTTGATACACTCACAAAAAAAGCAGATTTAAACACTACAGTAGACGGACATTGTCTGAGGACAGGAGAACTTGTCTTCATGGGCAAACACATTTCCTAGACATTCATCAGCAAGAGACGAGTTTTGGTGGAAATTTTCTAGAACTTCACCCTGAACCATACACTTGGAATAAATTTTTTTTTTTTTTTAACTATTTTAAGTTTGGTAAGTGGAATCTTTACAATGGGGAAGCTACAGCCTTAGAAATAAAGATTATCAGTCATATCAAGTCCATATCTTCCATAACATATGCAATCAAAATAATTGCATTCTGTTTCACAGCACTGCAGCTCATAGCCTAGACTATTCTGCTGACTGCAGGCCCATTTCCAATTGTTATATTCAGAATACATTTCAGCTTAAAGCAAGCGTTCAAAAACCTACATTAAAACAGGTCTCAAAACCACGCAGTATTCCCGAGGTACATAGTATTGAACAAAACATCATCTGTTACACTAGAACACCAGATACAATTTTGAGCACCTTCACTGACTTCTCAGGAAGATACAACCTGACATTCAATGTCTATTTTTAAACACAAACATTCCTAAGAGCACCGAGATGACTGGTGAAAGTGCCCAACAGCTTGAGCATTCAAAAGACTGCATCTATACCAACTTGCATCATTCATCCATGTTACTTTCCCAGACCAGTTCTAGACTACAGTACATTTTTTGATAGTTCTGAAAGCACAAAAAACAACACACAAATCAGTATTCTGACTATTTTGTTTCAACAAGATCCTTATCCTTAAAAAGGAAGTATTTACCTAGCAAATATCCACAATATATGGAGCAAAAGATAATTAAGAAAAACAACATACAGTAAATCTATAAAACCTCTTAGAATACAAATTTTACAAATTTGTTTCAGACCAAGTTGTAGCTAGCATGGTTGCCTCTGAAGTAGTCTATTTGCAAACGCTATGGAAAAAGAACAGCTGGTTAAAAACGAAGCAAACACCACAAAAATAAATCTCAACAGGTCTTCACACATTCCAGCAACGTAGGTTAGTCTTCAAAATGTCTGGTTTTGTTTTAAAATTTCCAGAATGCTTTGCATTTCATGATCTATTCAGTACATTAAATGGAAGGATTTTGGCAAATTATACCTACAGTCTTCCTACCAAAAAAGAACACAAAGCCAACCTGCAGGACTAAAATTGACCTCTGACTGAACTGTACAGATGAGAACAAAATTATTCTGAAAGTCTTACAATGGATTGGTTAATTTTCATCATACATACTTTCACAAAAAGCTTAGGTGTTTAACTAATTCATACAGAAAGAATATATTTTTTAACAAATTGTTATGGTCATCATATATCATACTCAAATATCACAAACACATTGTATGCCTCATCACTTCTCAGTAAGCTTTTCATACCATTTGATTTCAGTACTAGAAAAAGCGTGAAGAAACAGATCAGACATATTTGCTATGCCTCCTTTTTGCTATCATTACAAAGACAGGCTAGGATGAAAATTAACTGAAACGCATCATTCCCAAGTTTCACATCTCTGCTGAACTTTTGACTTTTGCCAAATACAATATGGCAAATTCAGCAAGAATTCAGTATTTTTTTCTGAAGCACAGTAGTAAGACCTGATAAAATATGAGTTTTAACCAACATTTAAGTGTTACATAATTTAAAGTAAACTTGTGGAAAAAAGAAAATTAACATGACAAAACCAACAGGTACACCAGTATAAAGGTAATTACTATTTCACAATTAGAATTCAGAGTAAACTGCCCCCAAATGACAGTTTCATATGGAATCAAGGCTTGAAACTATCTATTTGTTGAAGAGGGAACACTGTTATTCAGATAGAACTATGCAAAGGTTCAACATGAGATATATGTGGGGTCAGATCACAAGAAAAATCTCAGACTACGCAATACTTCTCAGAAGAAAATCAGAAGGGAAAACTAAGTTCTACAGCCTTTAATGAAAACATTTTATAACTAGTTACCCTATTATGGCTTGAAATGGGTAAGATCTTTTAAACACTTAAAGGTTTCAGGGGTTTTTGGTTTGTTTTGGTGGTTTTTTTTTTTTGTTGTGGTTGTTTGGGGCTTTTTTTACGTAACTACGAACACAAGGTTAAAATAGCAAGTATACAACCACATAAATACGAATAATATAACTTCATGGCTTTTTTTTATTTCAGCACATACAAATTAGTTACTGACACAACTGACAGTCTTAAAAAAAAAGTTAAGGCAAATACCTATTTTAGGCTTCTATACAGATTTTAAGAAACTGCACGACGAATATTGAAAGTTTATCCTGATACTGCTTTTCTCCAAGTTTTTAAGTGACCAGCACACATACACACATTTTAAGATTTTGGAAGCACCATTTTAAACACCAAGTACCTTGCTTCTAATAATTACTCTTTATCACGTTATCAAAAAGACTTTTGATTTAGCGCATGCATGTGCTCATTTGTAAATACACACACAAACATATATGCAGGACAGTACCTGTGAGATTCTTGTTCTCCCTTCATTTTCTCTACTTTTGATAACATGTCATCTACTTTGAATGTTTTCCTGTGAAGAAAAAGCAGAAAGAGTAGTTTCACGTAGCCACTATTCCCATAACATATAACAAGAACATTTATTCAGTCTAAACTTTGACTTAGTTTTCAATCTAAAAGTGTCTATATGTACAATTTTAGCCTTCTGTTCAGAAAGCACCCTTTTTATACCTTTTTAGGGACACAACTGCAATACTGCTTCTCAAGCACTATCAAAATAATACAAAGAATTAAAACCAGACCTTTCAGAAGTAATCCTACCACTCACAAGTGTCATTTAACAGCACCATGTTCAAATATTGCAATGAACATGTGTAACCACATTTCAACTTTGGCCAAAGAAAATCTTTCTGCTTTAGCAACGCTTATACCTACCAGGAATTTACATCTCAGCTTTTCAGTCATTACTATTTTAATCTTGATCACAATAATGAAAACCATTTAAAACCTTATCTGGCAAAACAGTTATAAACCTAATTGCAAAAAAACCCCCCATCTTCTTTCTCCACAAAGTTATATTAAATGGACATAATACAAAGAACAACAAATTCTGAAGCTACTTCTAGAGCACACTCACAGGAAACGGAGGGGATGACAACAACCAATGACAACGTCATAGAGAATAATCACTTCAAATCATTTCTCTCCGTAATTCTGACATCAGTCTGTTCATGCTCATCTGTTCAGCCTGTTCTAGCATACATACAATTTAACGCTCACTGCTAAATGAAGTTGACTCATGAACAGAAGTTACTGAATAGTTTCCAGAATAGTCTTTCAATTTTTCTTTAAAGAAGAATTACTGCCTGGACCTAAATGCCAACAAAATTGCACTATACTAATGACAATGCAAGAACTGTGAGGGCATCCTTCCTTTACATTTTTACCTTAGAAAAATGAAATAAGAAGAGCATAAGCTGTTGCCAAATACTGGATTTCTTGTGGGGGGAACAACAATGACATGCTCTGGGGAAGTGGGAAGCATCATCTACAAAAATATCCTGACCGAAGAAACACTGATGTCATACATTGTCTACATTCAGCATGTAATGCATCTGAATGATTTAGTTACAAATCACATGGTAGCTAACTAGTAGCACTGGACAAGAAACACTCCACCAGTACAGGGCTGCAGTCAGGTAACAAGAAGAAAAATAATTATGATTTGTGTAGTAAACAATCACTGATTCAAAGCTCTACTCAGCCTAAGGTTCACACAGATGACAGATTCAAGGACTGACTCACCTACACGAAAATGTGGGATTAATAAAATGAACATTGCAATGCCTAGCTTTAAAGCAAGAGATGTTAAGAACAGAGGAATTTGTTGAAAATTTCAGATTCTAACATAAAAAAGCCTCTGTGTACACTTTGCCCAAGCTCATCAAAATCAGCCACGGTTCTGCAGAACAGCAAGTAGTACACTTATCTTTAGAAGGCTTTCTTCAGAAATTAAAGAATTGCTTTAAACAGCTCTAGAGCAAAGTTATGCTATGATCGCAGTATAAGCCAGAAACCAGCTAAGAGACAAACATGTTTCAGGAACGGGGGAAAGTTTAACAATCTTTCATAAAATATACTAGTATCTGACACAGCTTGCATTTCATATTTGTGAGCATTATTGATCCAAAAAGAACAATGACACAACCTTTCCTAATTTCAAACTCAGGTTAGTCAAAACAAGAAGAGAGTCCTCCTAAAAAATCTTTCAGAAAAACTAAAATTAGCAATCAAAAAATCCATTAAATCAAAATTATTGCCTTTGAAGTTAACTTGTAAGAACATAAAAAAATTACAGAAATTCTTTTAAACTGAATTACTCTTTTTATGTTACCACGTTCCCATGCATAACAGAGAAAATTAAGTTTTTGTAATAACCATCCCTAACACCCAGGATTTTCAAGACAGCATTTACTTGTGCTACAAGTATGCGCATCTTGTACATTCCTTTCTCCACCCACTCTTATTCCAGTCAAGCACAGCAATAATTAACAAAGTATTAAAAGTCACATCATAGTATGCCATTACTCTGCCAATAAATAAAAATACTCCTTTATCCAAATACTGTGTGTGAAGCAACTTTTATTAAAAGCTAGTAACTTCTTTCCAACACTATCATTTGGTCTAATAATATAGTAACACCTGAAGACAGACCCACAGACGGAAAGCCCATTTCAATTCTCCATCAAGTATCACTTGACCAAAGCATATTACCTCTCCAATGATAAGCAGCAACTTCAATACTTTTTTAGCCCAAGTTGACACATACCCATTAACTTATTCCTTATCAACATTTCTCTATACTCGAAGCATTCTGGTCTTTATAAGCATGAAACATATGGGCCAACAATGGATAATTTGTTGGTAAAAATGCAAATTTTACTTCCCTACCTCCAAGTGATATATTTGTCTGACATTTTTCTCAGACTACCATAGAGCTAGAGATAAAAGATGCGAGGCTATAACTACTATTGTGATAGGTAAGTTCTATAAAGTTTGGGGATAACTTCTTAATATTTTACATATGATACTATTTACTGAAACAGCAATCAAAACAATGATCAGCTATTTAAAAATGGCAGAATTAAGAAGTTCTAGGGGAATAAATAAACAAACATGTATAGTCATGGTCCACATAAGCAGGCTAACAATGATGCAGTTCCAAAAGATACGTCTTTGCAAAGAGAACTCTACTAACACTTTCACTGAAGCTAGGTACATAAATTTTTCCTAGTATAAGCCTCAGGAAGATCTTCTACTCTAGTTCGGATATCCTTCGTCTTTTAAAGCCCCCTTTTCAACAGAATAACACTATCACATACCTTAACCATTTATTTCGAATGAAGAATGACAATTAAGGTCTTGTGTACATCTGAAAGCATTTACCAGCAGAGACCAGCAAACAACTAGCCTGCTAACTTCCTCTGGAAGTTCAGTTGAGACTGTTCTGCCACTACATCTAAGCTGTCCAAACTACCTTTAAACTACAACTTTTGTGGTTTTATCTAGGCTGAAAGAGAAGGACCACAGTACACACAGATCATGGAAAGATGGGAGGCAGGAACCCAGCGGAGAACACCACACTTCTTTGCAATTATTTTCTGTTTGTTCCCCTCAAACATGCTAGCTCACTTCTGTTGCGTTACTGTGTTTTTATAAAGAAAACATACTGAAATGTTTTAATTAATCCTCCTAGACCTTATTAACAGAATGATTTCAATAAGTCAGTATTTTCAGAAAACTTGTGAGTGAAATGGCTATTAATCTGTCTGTTACTAGAACACTACCTAACCAAAATCACAGTTCTAAAACAAAGTGTTAAGGGAAATAGTGAAAATCGGTATGTTTCAAAGAGAAACTGAGCACTACATGCGCAGCTGAATTTGAATTGGAATTTGGAAGAGCGCACAACACAATGTACATGCAAAGTACCATTTCTTGTTTCCCAGCAACTACAACAGATATCCAAAGAAACAGATTCAGGTAAAAGAACATACACATTCAATCAAATGTAAGTTAATATAAGTTATAAGCAAGAACCTCCTGTTGCACAATTCTAGTTAAAAAAAAAATCCAGAAACCAAAACACCCTGAACACTAGTTCTTAAAATGTGGCTCTGCCCTACTTTAAAATAAGCAAACAATTCACACTGGTAACTTTTGAAAGAAAAAGTAAGCAGCAACTTCAAGTTTAAAAAAAAAAAAAACCTCATCGGTACTTGTCCTAAGTACCTGAAGTTGTACATTATGGATTCAGTTTAAGAAAAACTTGTACTGTAGCATTAAAGTTAACGGCAAGAACATTAAACAATATCAAAGAGATCCAAGAATGCCAAATATAGCTTCTTTAATTTAAATAAAAACATGCAAATTCTATTCCTCAACAAATCATTCAAATATTACCTTCCTTAGATACAAATACAGTTTAAATTAGAATTGTCTGCATAATCAGATTTTATTGCTATTCCTTCTGCGTTCATGATTAAGTATTTCAGTTCCACAGCAACTGTTTCCAAGTGATAAGATCTTTAGTGTTAAAATATTTTAAAATAAGTGTTCAGGCTACCAAAAAATCCAAAGTGTAACAAATGATTTTCAGTGAGGGGGGAAGTAACTGAAAGGATTCTGCTAATAAATAATGTACACTGCACTTTTGACTCTGCAGTATTTATATATTTTAAAGTCTACTGACATGCAGCTGTAGCACCTCACATGATAGGAATGACTATTTTGCAATGTCAAAACTGAAGCCCATTTCTCAGATGTATCCAGTTCAAAGCAACCTTTTTGAAGCGTTTGCTGGATTTTTTGTAAAATCCTATAAACTGACCTCCTTCATTTTTCAGCTTTTAAAATAATTACAGAAATAATTACTGGATTCTTCCCAGACTAATTAACAAAACCAATAGTTTTGTGTTTGGATGGTTTCTTTTTTCTTTTTTAAATAAGCAGTTAAGTTACAGTCTAATATCAAATGTTTCGTATGATTATGATCAAGCACCATTGATAAGAGCTCAGATGTTACACAGTTTGTTTTTTAAGAAGTTCTCCCCAAAACAGAAAACAAACATGGGAGAATGAGTTAGGATTCTGCAGTTATCCACATTTGAGTACTCCCAGTATCAACAGAAGCCACAAGCATAAAGTCACACACACGCTTAACATGGCAGAGAAGCTGTTAGGTCTCAAAAATCAACTGTAACGTGATTTACGCATTTAAGTTTTTCAAAAACAAAAGGTCATGTCTTACACACCTTGTGAAAAGAGGAGGTCACCTTCCACTATTTTTTAGACTTCTGCTACTTGGTTAACATTTTAGGATTACTTTTCAAAAAACAATTTTACCTTTTGATATTTGTTCGGGAGTTTCTGTGGGACATGTAAGTGAGAGTCCTGTGCAAAAATATTGGCTGCAGGGGGAAAAAAAAAAATAAAAAGGTTATGCTTTAATTAAAATTTCCTACAAGTCCAAAGCAAAGGAGTGATAAAGACCAATTACTCACTGCTATTAGATTCCGGGTACGCAAAAATCTGTATATCTGTGTTGGTTCTAAGAAAGAGAAACACATGTTATCCAATATACCTTATACCTCCAGAAAGACAGCCTTATAATAATAAAAAAAGTATCTAATTTAGCATGTTGATTTTTTTTTTAAACAATCATCACAGAAGTCAACATTTAAGCGAAGCATCACAATGTCCAAATAACTCCAAATTAGCAAGTCAAAGGTTACTCCATCTACTGTATAACACAAAGCAACTTCTTGTTTAAGCTAGCATAAATCAGTAGTCACAACTCAACTATGATTGCTCTTGCTTTCCACAAAAATGTTTCTTACAGGCTTTATATAATAAAAGGCCAGAAAAAATATCTCAACATATTACAACCTACTGTCAAATAGGTAACTTTTATTCACAAAGTTAATGAATACATCTGATACGATACCAAAGTGGTATACTAAATTTACATAGTCAGTCAATTTGGTATCTGATTGTTTTATCCTTCTGGAAAGTACCAAGGTCACTTGCACAAGGTACCAAAACAAGAATAGGGACTGTCAGTTGACTAGGACAAATTACAGATCATTCTAAGCTAGGAAATGCATTTCCAAAACCTTTTACATTCAGAGGATCAGAAAAATGTTGATTCTGGTAAAGCAACTACTGTTTCAAAGTGCAAACAGAGGGAGGATAATACAGCTGTACGCAATACTGACATGAAAGGGTAGCATCATTTGAAATAGGTATAATAACCAAATTTCAAAAGATCAAGACCTGCCTACATAAAAGAGGACCTTCAGTTTAGTTTTAACCAATTCAGTTAAATCAGGACAAAGAAGTTTTCTGTCTGGATCAGGTTATATCTAACAAGAGTTCCAATCTAAGCTGAAATACACCCTTTTAAAACTGAAATAGAAGCCAGCTTCATTAGGTAGTCAGCAAGAAACTTGGAAATGACTTGGTAAAACATTAAGTGGAGAGAAAAAGAGAGGGAATGGAGAACGCCTTGATGCCCATGCTAAGGATGCTAACACTGCCTCTATTTCCCACATAAGGAAAACAAATAACTATTTATTTTTTAAGAAACTTAAAACTTTATTTTCATATGACTACAAAACATTTTTTTTCAAATAGCTGGAAACCTTATTGTAATTTATGGAATTCTGCGATTAGAAGTGAAAAAGGACAGCTTTTTATATCCTTTATCCCTTTTTAAAAATATGATTCAGCCTTATTTCTACGCTTATGAATGTCAGACCCCAAAGAACCTATTAGTATTATTATTAGGGAAGGAAATCTTAAAACAATCCAAATGATTTCCTTTCATAAACCTGATGAAAACCAGTAAAATTCTTCTTAATGCAAATTGTCATAATAAAAATCTGTATTTTTCAAACCAAGATAAAAGAAAAGAAAGAAATTAGGAAACATGCACTTTGCTAGGAAGTGAAAATAGAGAGTAGTCACAACTTTTAAAGAAACGTCCCTGGTTTTTTAGTCTCCAAACCAACATGACATAACTATAATTTAGAAAGGTATGAAGACATTAAATTACATTCACAAGGATGTAATTTAATTTACAGACAGTGCACTGCTGCTTCAACTTCAGTTTTCCCAAGTAGAAAAATTCTGAAACACACTTCTCAACCTGCAGACACATGTTTCACAAGCCCATGTTACTCAGCAAAAGCTTAAAATAAATCTTTATCTTTTTCTAGCATATGACCTTGAAAAGGGACAAAAACATTCAGGGAGAATGCGATTCAATACTACACATGTTAGGATTTTTTAATGCAATATTTACTTATTGCAGTTTTCCCATAATATGCACACTACAGAGTTAATGTGCTATGATACATTTACCCTGTAACTTACTCCTGATCACTACCTGCACAGCTCTATGCTTCCCTTGTCTGACAGACTGAGGCATGAGCAAGAGAGTTTTTTCCCCCATCTCAGACACTGAGCAAACCTCTTAAAAGCCATTTGCCACTTGACCTATTTGCAGTGCAGTATTTATTGAATATATAGCTTTGTTAACAGGGCTACAGTTCAAAGGACTCCGCGTTATTAAGGATTTGAGACACCACCAAGAACTCCAACACTTTCTCAAACACTGTCACTGCCTAGCAAGTGAGTGTGAGCAGTGACAGCACCAGTCCCAGAATCACATTATGTAGTAAGGCATTAAAAATTTCCTTCAAATCCTAGCAATTGCACAGAAGTCTTTTTTTGTACAACATAAGTTTATTGCTACGCTGTGCTTTTAAATAAGATTTCCATAAGCAACTTTCTGGTGCATCCAAGGCGATTCTCCTCCTCTCTGGAACTGCCACAGGGTGATGTGTGGGTCGCAAAGGTCAATTTCCAATAAGAAATCTCAACTAAGAGACAATTATTGCCAGACAAAGAAAAACCAAGTACAGTGAAGTCTTAATCACATCCTGCCCCTGAAAGGGGCTGGGAAGGCAGTCGCCAAAGAGGGAAGAGCCTCCTCGTTCCCAACTCCCCAGTACCTCCAAGGGCTGCTAGAGGAGGGAAGGGAACCAGCCACCCCGAAAGCCTGACGGGAACTGTTACTGAGAAACCAAGTTCATCGGCTGGGCGCAGACACACACCCCCGCCCTCCACCCACCGGGCCCCGGGAGCCTCTCGCCACCCTGCCCGCACACCGGCCCCCGAACCTCGCGCTTCCGCCCGAGACCCGCCGGGCCCCCGCCTCCCCGGCGGAGCCCCCTTCCTCCCCCAGCCCCGCTCCCCTTCGCCCCCCTCTCGGGTCCCAGCTCCCTCCCTCCCCCGACCGTGTTTACCCCCGGAAGCCCCTACTCTCCACAGCCCGCCCCTCCGTCTCCTCCCGCCCTTTCTGCGGCGGCCCCGGCCGGTCCCGCCGAGCGGCCCCGGGTCCCGGCGCGCAGCGCCCTCAGCGCCCTCCCCAGCGCCGCCATCTTCCCCACGGAGCTCCCGCCCCGCCCCTTCCGCTCGACCCTCTCCGCCCCGCTCCGGCCAATCAGAGAGCGACACCGCCAAGCTCTAACCAACCAGCAGAGAGCGCTTGGGTAGGGTCCCGCCCCTCCCGCCCCCGCTGCTACCCGCCGGTGGCTCCGCCTCCTGGCGCCGCGCAGCCAATCAGATGCCCTCCAGCCAATCGCCCACCAAGAGTCCCGCCCCTTCCTGTCTCCTCGAGGGTGGCTCCGCCTCCCCGCGCGCCCCGCAGCCAAGCAGAGGGCCGCCGCCCGCTCG
>JAVKLA010000002.1:33839197-33851378 GCA_034782735.1 Sagittarius serpentarius | reverse complement strand
AGCCCCCGAACCCCCCGCCGCCGCCGCCGCCGCCGCCTCCGCCGCCGCCACCTCCTCCTCCGGCGGCGCCGCCAGCGGAGCCCGAGCTGGGCCCCGCACCTCCACCGTGCTTCTGAGGAGCCATGGGCCTGGCCCCCGAGAGGGCCCCGGCAGGACGGAGACCGAGCGGGGAGGGAGGGGGCGGCTGGGGCGGGTGGGGTGAGGAGGGGGGAGGGGAAGCGCCGAGCTCCAACTCCTCTAAGTCTCCTCCGCTCCGCTCTCCTCAGCGCTACGACCAGCCGAACCCGACGACCACGACGCGCCCGCCTCCCCCACTCGCCCATTGGCTCCGAAGATGGCGCCGCACCGCCGCATTGGCCGGCGCTGGGCCCGCCCCCACGTGACGCACGGATGGTTCTGGAAGAGTTTGGTTGGTCCGTGCGCTTCACCGCTTGGCGCTTCTCCCCTCCCCCTCCTTTGAACTGAATTCGCGGGAAAGGGCCGCTCGCCCTCCGGCGCGGTGCATGCTGGGTAGAGCGGGCCGCCTCCGCCTGCCGCCCCGGGGCCGCCCCTCGCCGCCCGGCCGGCCTGCGGGGGCCGCTCCCCCGCCTCCTGCCCTCGCACACCTCCTCCGCTGCTGTGCCCGCCCCCGCTGGGCTGCTCGGAGCTCCGGGCTTTCTGTGTCCCTTTCCTGCGGCTCTGCTCCGTGCCACGTCCCGGTGCCTCCGCGGCTGCACAGGTAGCTGGTGCCCCTCTCGCCTGAGGGAAGCCGTCCCCTGCGCGGCGGCGCCGCTGAGGGGCCGCTCCGCTGCCCGCAGGAGTTGGGGCTCAAACGTTGAAGGAGCCAAGTTAGTCGAAATAGAAGCTTGGGTATAAATCGGTGTCGGTTTTGTGGTTAAAATGGTTATATCGGGTTGGACATGAGGTCCTGCTGGTATCCCGTAGCTTTAACCTTAATTAACCATGAGGTTTCCTCAGAGGACAGCACAAGAAATCGCACGTAGGTGCAGGGAGACCTGAAGTCTGAGGTAAAATGTTTCTCTCTGGTTTTGTTCCCGCCTTTCTCTGCGTAATGAGGACTCACGGAGTCCTCCGGGAAATAAAAGTTGTGCCGCTGTGGCTACCTTCAGGGTCCTGACAGCTGCCCACCTACGGCCGAGCACGCGTTCAGGATCAGGCCTTCAGGGCAAGCTCTCAGGATACCTCACGTGTGTGATAAAACGTAATAAAGTCCAACTGTGCAATGGGAAAATTCAGCACTGGCTTTATTTAATCAAGTCCTTATCAGTCGTGCGGCAAGCTCAACACATGAAAGGCTTCGACAGCCATCCCATTCTATTTGCTTGCCTTTGTGAAACTTTTCAAGAGTAATCGTATGAGGTAGGGTAAAAATGGTCTCTGTGTGAAATACAGCCTTGAATTTTGATACCAGATACACCTGTGATGCTGGCACTGTACTGTCTTGGTTTGTCTTCTAATTCCTAGTGTTAAGGAAAATGAACTTAATGCTAAATATTAAGAGGAAAACCAGATATCAAAGTCAGCCATGCTGTAAATGTGCCTTACATTATCAACAGAGCAGGATTATAATGCAATGTCTCAATTGTCTGTTATTAACCTTACTATGTTTTAAGAAAATATATGTATATATACCCCCTAGACATTCAGATAAATAAGTCTTCACTGGCTACTATTTCTCCCCATTTTGGTTTTGGTTTTGTTTTTTTTTCCCAGTTCCTTAATATTTATTCTTAATTGTCTTAATTCTTCATTATCTGAAATGTTCTTTTTATTTTTCAGTTGCCTCCCCTCTTTTTGCTTTTTCTGCTGCACCATTTACATTTCATGTTTGTTGTGGAAATACCTTTTCTTCCCTTATGCTTTTTTTTTTTAATTACTCTTCTTTCTTCCCTTCCTTCCATTTTTATTAGACATTGATGTTTGACACGCAGTCTTTTCTGTAATTTGTTTCATTCTTAATTTTCATACATTTTTAGAAATCTGTCTTTGTAACCATTTTACCTACATTCTATTTTTCTTCCCTCCAAACAAAAAGCAATATTTCTAAAATATCCTTTTACACATTTATCCTGCCTATCATAATTGTCTCTGCCCAGTATTCCAGTTTCTTGATCTTTTATTTCCTACTTAGTTTCTCTACAGCCCCTCATTTGTTGTTGCTGAATATGTTTTTAATTACTTGGTGGCAATGTTTGATGCACTGTACATTTCCAAGGACCTTACATGTAGCTTCTTTGCTCTTAATACCAGGGGACTTCCTGGTGAGCCTTCTGATGCACTGGGTATTTGCCAGTCTTCTGAACTCACAGACTAGATAGCAACAGTAAACCAAGTGAAGAGCATCTTTAGATGATCCGGGGTTGATCTTGAGGTCAGTGATACCCTGTGCCAAGTGACAGAAGGTAACAAATATTGCAGTATGTGTGAGAAAGGCTCTTAAATGTTGTATAGCTGCAATTTTGTCCTTGGAAGTTGTTTATTGCCTAAAATCTATTCCTGTTTCCTCCTCCCTACTGTTTACAAGCCTCTGCTGCTTCTGGTGGCTCATGCTTCTAAATTTCAAAACCAGGAGGAGGAGCCAGAGGGCAACTTTCCAAGCAGGAGTAAGAAAGATAATTAGGCAATTAATGTCTGGCATTGGAGTCAGATCTGCTTGTGAACAGAGGAACTAAGGATGAGACTCTAGCCTTGAGTGGGACAGGACAGCGCAACACAAAATGTGTATGTGTATGAACCCTCTGGAAGCATAGGACTGACTGCCAAATACTAGAGCTTCGATAGCTTGAGCCTGTTTTCCTTAGTTGGTAGAATAACTCTTCATTTTCTAAGTTGTTTAGATCTGCTGCTGTTCATATGTGCTTAAAGAGTGTAGAGTACTGTTGAGATACATTAAACTGCAAGAGCATCAACAACTCTCAAGTGTCGTATGGGCTGCATAGTATGGATGGCTAGAAAGAGCGCAGGGCATAAAACAGCAAGTAACTTTTGTTTATTTAGCACAGTTAGAAGCAAGAAAATAAATATTCCTTTTTAGAAAGATGGAAGTCATTATGGTTTCTTCAGAAGAAATGAGCTGTGGCATGAGGCTGTTGTGTCCTTGACCTGCCTGGTAATATAGACCCCTCTAGATTTTACAGATGCAGTTATTAAAAAATAAGTAAGTAAAAAAAAATTCTTGTGTATATACACAGCAGGTAACAGAAGTTGGCCATGTTTAGCAGATGACAGGGTATCTGCAAAGCCAGTGAAAATGTGTTTTCTAGTAAAGTAATCTAAAAAAGACCAGCAGTGAAATACAGTGTACTTTACTGAAATTGATATCAACTCATAAAATTAAAAAAGTAAATGATGACAAGTAGTGTATTGTTTTGCTATAAATACAGAAAATATCCTAACATCATGCAGAAAAGGGCCGTTTAATAAGTTTAATATGATAAATGGAAGAAACAATCATTTGCGAACCAGGGTTGCTATTGGAACAAACCCCTAGTAGTGAAAGCAGAAGTAGTTGGCAGAGGTGCTGTTATGTCAGATTTTATGTCTTGAGATAGCCAATCCATTCTTGTTTTCATGTACTGTTAGTGGGATTTGCATTTGACATCCAAAAGATCAGATTTGTTTCCTCCAGATTGAAAGCATATGCTACTTCTAAATCTCTTTTTCCTAAGGCTTTTTGCAGCCTGTATGTACCCAGCATTCCTGTCATCTTGAAAGGCTAAACTGCAGCGATTGTTACCTCTTCAGATATGAATTAAAAAGTGCATATTTTATACCACTTAATGATTTTTTTTTCTTCATTTCATAGTTACATGCTTTTCTTGGTTGGCTGTAGTACCCCTATAGCCATGCTACTTAACTTTCCAGCTTCCAGTCCTGCGAATTACTATATCTCAGCACAGGAATATTTACATAGTAAATCCTTTTTTAAAGGGGAAATAAATACCTGTTTACTTGGAGCTCAGTCTAAATTAAAGTTCTGTCAGTATAATTATACTGTTCTCCTCACATCTTTAAACATGGGTCTTTCTATATAGATTGGTAGTAACTAAATACTACTACAGATCTAGCTTATCTTCTGAGAATTTTAAATATAACTTTGGAACAAAAGAGTAGTGCTTACTAGCTGAATATAAACTTTTGGTCAATCTTTTTTTAAAATTGCTTACAGATTCAGGCCATCATGAAAGCCAGTGTCAGTATTTATTAGGGAGTGCTATTATATCACCTTGGTAAGGAGCTGAAGTTTGCTATGCAGGGTGTTGCTGAGAATAACAAATCCACAGAGAGTGCTCTGGGTAGCTGCATTTCTTTATTTTGGCCTCGAGCTAATGAGCACATTCAGTGGGATTCAAGGTCATCCAGCGTGGAAGAGACCTTACACACTCCACTCCGGTGGTTAACACCCAAACTTTACTTCTTTCTGTTTTCATGCTTCCAGGTTCTCCTTCCCACTCTTTGTCCAGCCCACCAAACCCAGGTTTTCCTTGAGGGAATTAAGAATGCACAAATGCTGTAGAACCAAGACAAACAAAAATACTTCATGCAGAGATGGGAAGGTATGGGTCCCACAGCTGTATCACTGTACTCCAAATACAGATCCATTTCAGTGGCATCCCTTTCTTTCCCTTACACGGGTACACTTCACTAGATGCTAGGTTAATTTCATGTGCAATAGTTATTAATTCATTTTTCAGTTCATATTCTTAATTTTCAGCCTGATTTGATGTCGATCAGCAGTAACAGGCCATGGAAATTATTAGATAAGCTACTCTTCCCTACCTACTTGGAAAGCAAAAGTCAACTCCGGCTTTGTGTTTTCCCAGTCTCTTGTAAACAGAGGCTACATAATATTGCAACTGGAGAAAGGGAGTAGCTACAGCTTTCTGGGTAACAGCACAAGAGCAGGTAGGCAAACTACTGGGTATATTTAGGATGGCAGGATCATATTGCCATTGGGGTCGTAGCTCTCAGTTTCAGTTTGCTTTTCTGCATGTTAATGTCTAGTGCTGCCCTGTTTTTATAAGCAGGAAACTAAGAAAAGAGAAAATGAACTTTACTGTAAGGGAAAACTGTGCTGAAGCATGGCAAAGGGAAGAGCTAAGATCTTACATAGCAATCCAAGTATTCTAATGTATAGCTATGAATGCAGTATGCATGGAAGATTGACAGAGCAGCCACTTGTGATTCTCATTCATGTGTTTGGCTAGGGACTGCTTTTGTACAGAGCTGTTCAAATGTATTCCAGGAGCCCAGTGCTCAAGGAACGTGGCCCTCAGGGAATCTTAATGCATCCAGAATGCACAGCTTTCAGCAAGCAGGTTGCTTACGTGCCTTGAGTTATTGTAGACAGTGAAAAGTGAATGCACAGTATGTTTTGCACTAGTCACCTATGTTCTGCATTCACATAGTGAACAATAACTGATAGTTGTTAGTCATTATTGCTTAGTAGAAATGTGTGCTCAGAAGCTGTTTCTTGGAGTTCTCTTAGTGATGTTTTAATGTATTTTTCATTACTCTTCTACAGTGAAATTTATTTACTGATTTTCAGTTAATGATTTATTTTTGCTTGGTGGCTTTTTAGCAGTAGTGTTTGTCTCTAGTGTTTAGACAGTGGACTAAAAATACCAGAACTGTTTCAAAAGCATTATGAAAATCTGAGGCCCAATATATTCATTTGCTCTAGAAAGGTAGGACACCTCAAGATGATTTCACTATAAGCCGAGAAATGTACTAACAGTAAAAGCATTCATTACAGAAAAATACATCTCATAACATGAACTAAAAAAAAAAGGTTTATAACGTAAAAACAGTAAGTTCAGGATAACATCCACTTAAAGACAAAAGTCTAAAAGAAGATCTTTATTCATGTAGGATTGAATCAAAATCAAAAGGAAGTATCTGCTGAAAGAAAACAAGGTGGTGTTATTCATCTTTGTTAACACCTCAATAAATTCCATGTATCACCGAAGACTCCACGGGTAGGAAAGCGAGTCGTGGAGTCTCTGTGCAGAATAAGGACTGTTGTTGCTCAGTTGAGCTCACATAGCACTCAGAACAGACCTTCCCTGGCTAAGTCATTGGTCTGTGCTCTTTATTTTGAATGTCTTCGTCAAATTTGTAATTGTTTGAAAAATTGAAGGTGCTTGAGGTGAGCTGTATAAAAGTTCTTGTCCCTTTTGTCCTCAGAGAAACTGTGGATCTTTGTCATGTACCCCCTTTTTAAACTTGAGCTTCAGAAAGGAAAATTCTAGGCTTGTAATATTTTAATCCAGAGTTGTTTGCCTTTTTTACAGAAAATCTGTAGACTTCCTATATATGATAAATTCACAAGAAACACCCACACTACAATATGTTTAAGGTATGATTCCAAGCAAAATACACAGAAAAAAACCATGCCAAACCATGGAAGTTTAAATGCTTAATACATGGAAAAGGAACAGGAATCATGCTAGTTCATACTGTGATTTCAGAGATCCAGCATGTGTAGTACTTACTGCAAAACTATAAAAAAATAATTCTAAGTGAACTTTCAGGAATTGTGTTCTCTTAATTGAGTCCTGGAAGCTGTGAAAGATACAGCAACTGAAAAAATTTTGATGCAAACTTAATGATTAAACTCAAATGCAGAGATCAAAGAGAAACTGCTGTGAGGATGTGAGAATTAAGTCAGTTACAGATGTAAATATAAGTTTCTCACCAAAAGGTCTGTTGACAGTGCAAGAATGAAAGCTTCAATCAATCAAAAAGAAAAATATAGGAGGATCAAAGAATATGTCAATTGATAGTAAAATGAATCCTCAAATCAATTAGTTAACATGCGTTTCAGCTTTAAGTAAGGGGTAAGTTTTAACAGGGATCAATTCTTTCTTTTGTGGCTAAACCTAGTACAGGTTAGTAAGATGAGAATTTGGTTTTTTTTTATCATCAGCAAGTACTTAAATGATAAGATCAGAGCAGAAACTGTATTCCCAGTGTTTTCCAGTTAGCACAGGTATGCAAAATTCACACATGGGAGAGCTTATCTAAGTGTTTCATACAAAAGTTAACATGTTATCTGTGGTTTTATATGCTAGAGGTTGCTTCAGAAGGCTTTTATAAGAGTTTATCTTGTTTTAGGAATGCTGCTTGGGATATATGATTTTGCACACTATAATCTGAATTATCCATACTCCAGAAGTAGTTTTACTGGTTGTTGCCATGACTGTGGTCAAAGTACTTTTACCACGCTAAACACATCTCCACAGAAGGAGGTGAGAAACATAGCAGGAGGCAAATTGTGAGCAATCCTAATCCCCCTTTTTGGAAGGAGAAATAAATCTATATCTGGCATAATTTATGCTCTTTGGCATGGCAGTTTAATTGATGCTGACATCTTTGCGTTTAAAAGATAGGAGGCTTTGCTCTAGGAAGTTCTATCTTTACCTGCCTTATTAGTTATGATATTGCTACATCACCCAAGGCCATGCCACAATTTCACTTCCTCTTCAAACCTAGACAGGCTAGTGAGGTAAATTAAGACTAGCATGACTCTGCTTTACAGAGCTCTGGCAACAATCCTAAGTACAAATGCATGTTCAAGAAATAATATTAAATTAAAGGTAATTAAGCAATACATTTCATGGTGTTGACGATTTGGGAGTATGTAGGAGATGACTGATGTAGTTTTAAATTGTTGAAATGTGACTGGCATTCCACTGGATTATGAATTGGCAACTACAATATGACTGACTAGTTATAACTGCCCTGCTGCATTTAGACACACTGTCAACTTCTTACTAACCAGCCAAATGACAAAATCAAATTAAAAGGCATACTTATAGCCACTACTGTATAAGCCCCTGGAGACCCTGAATAAACAGATGGATTTTGTACTGAGTACCAGATGTGAATTGGCAAGGAAACAATTCTAGAGGCGTCATTCCCCTTCACTGAAAATTCCTTGTGTATAGATGTTCAGATCTTGGGGCAACTGAGAAGAAAGAGAGTGCCTCAAAATGGGAAGGAAGAAAAATCTGATTCATAAAACTAAAGTTCAGAGCCAGTGCAGAGAAGAAAGTAAAGGTCTTGGCTTTCTTAAGAGACTATATATAAGTGTAAATTATCAGATAATAGTTCTGTTAAGGCATTGAATGAAAATGTTTATGGTTTTTTTTTTTTACCACTAATTCTTGAAGAAGAGAGAAGCGAGTGAATTAAATTCTAGGAAGCATTCAGATCTAATGCACAGGGTAAGGGCCAACAAGCTGCAAGAGTAAAGCAATGCATTGACAAAGACAAGCATTTGTCTGTCAGAATGGAAAAATTTGTGTAGGACAGGTACATGTACCAGTATTAATGTAGGTATGGAGCAGTCCAACTGACCGATTGCATAGTCTTAAATATACATTTTTGGAGGCTCACGGTGGAACTGCAGTGATGAAAGAACTGTTTATGCAGATTGACTGCTGGTTTTGGCAGAGGTGAAACCAAATCGTCATGTAAATTGTTTTAATTACAAAACTAGGGACGTTAATCAAGTCCAAAGTTTGGGTTAGTCTGCTTTTGGGAGCAAATTCCAAGCTGCTTTATTAACAGATGTGTTCATATATTTTTAAACCAAAGCCCCACATGCTCAATAAATGCTATGAGGGCTTTGTTAAAAATGCGTCCCTAAGGAGGAACCACTGGCTCAGCTGAAGTCAGTGGAAGTTTCCCAAATATTTTCATGTCAGAACATCACTCTCACTGCTTAAGAGGCATCTTCATGTAGTATAAGTCATCTGTAAAATACTGTATGTCTGGTGGCATCTTCTAAAAACCTTTAATTGTCTATGCACTCAGGTAGTAAAATAGCAGAAATAAATAAGATATATCTAAATCAATTTATAATTTAAGTATTTGCCTTATGCATATTAACCATCATGCATTTTAATACAGACAAGACTTAAAGCAAAACTGTTTATTATTCCTAATTCACAATATATCCATTGCTTGCAGACTAAGCTGTGACAGCTTACCAGAACATCTCCTGCAAGAACCTACTGATGGAGTTTTTCTAAAGAGACTTCATAAATGAAGCAGCAGAAGCAAACTGAGTGACCCTACAGGTGCAAGCCGCAGCAGTTGTCTCTCCAGTCTTCCCAATAAGATTTGTTGAAACTCTGTATCACAACATCTTTATTGGTAATGGATCTGTCCCTTAATTTGCACTGACGCATTTGGAATGTCAGCTTCCAAAACAAGGCACATGGGAGGCATTTAAAGTAGATTTTTTGAAAGGAAAATGAACAAAGAGCATGTCAGGTTCCATTTTGATTTGCATGACAAATCCAGCATGCAGTGTTCTGGTGGGTCGAGCTGGGCTTGCCTGCCACTCACGGCATTTGTCACTTTGGTTTGAACACTTTTGACAGTCCGTTATGTTAATTGTGCTAAGGATTGTTTTGCTGGGGGAAGAAAAGGAAAGGCATTTTTATTTTAGTACTTTTTCCATTTACAGAAAGGAGGGATATCTCAGGGAACAGAAAATGTTTTCCATTGGTTTGTGATCTGTTTTATTTGTAAGTAATCCTGTGAGGTCATCAAGAAGTTCAGTATTTTAAATCTTACTGTTACTCTGTGTGGTTTTGAGTGGGAAATACTAGGCTCCTGAACTAGAAACCTGGGGAGTCTATTGTTTTGGTGCACACCATTCTTTCTTCTTTTGAGTCCTACAGTGATGGGTCCTGCAGAGTGGTTTGTGCTATGCCTGTATGCTTCTATCGGATGATATTGTGGTGCTTTCACAAGTGCTAACAAGGGATTTAATGTCCTAAGAGGCGATGCTGGACACACATTTTTATCAGTATGTGGGTAGTATGTGAATAACTCTCACATGTGTCAAAAGACCTGCTGGTAGATATGTGCATATGACTGAATTCTCCTGGAGGCACAATTCAAGGTGGAGGTTGCTGTTGCCCCTTAGGGTACACACACTTCTCTATCATCTGCGTTAAAACAGTAATGGATTATTTGGTGGTGGGTTCTAAGTTTCAAAGTTCCTTACTTGCAGGTGGCAGAACACTGTAGTTGATCACAAAACAGTATTTTCAGACTGATAGAATGATCGGCCATAAGGTTTCAGGAGAAGACTCTGTTGTTTATGTTTGTGTCTCTCTTTTGTAGTTACTGCTGCTTTTCAGCCAAAGGAGAGCTTAGTGTTTAAAGAAAGAGGAGAGTAAGAAGATAGAATTTCCCGGAGGTTTCCAGGTAATGGCTGACATCTACCTTTTAAGCTTTGAACTCCTACACTGCATGTGGTGTTCTCATTTACATGCTGTGATCTAAGTGTTCTAAATACAGAATGCTTTTGTAGTATAAAATCATGCAATCAGATGCAGAAATATCAAAATAAATGAAGTTAAACAATCAAGTGTAGTAATTCTAATCACATTCTTGCTTAGTGATTCAGTGTGCTGATGCTACTTTTCATGTGCAGTGTTGTCCTTCTTAAGTACTATTTTAGTAAAGTCTGTGGACTTACACAAGAACCAGTTTGACCTGGTGCATCTCAAAAAAAGTCAAACCCAATGTAATTAATAAGCGTTACTGATGATCATAAATAATACTCTTACACCACCATGTTGAGAAGGGTTACCTGTTGTTATGCTTTACTGAAAGCTGAACTCAACGGCAGGTGAACTCACTGAAATTTAGGTCCCAAGAGATTGAAGGCTTTGGCTCACAAGTGGGGATGGCTTATGCTGGCATGGCTGTGCCTATCCGCTCTCTGCCCCTCCAGCTGTCCTTGCTGTGGGAAGTTCCTCCTTCCACTGCAAGGATGGCTCAACTGCTCTGAGGCAGCTGCTGGATTTTGCCAATTCTGTTGTGATTATTGTGAGTATATGAAGGTGCATCGATAGCACCGTAATACGCAAAGTCGTAGCCTGTGGCAGTTCAGTGTAGGTCATGGGAGCCTCCAGGTTGGACAGCCTACATCAGGAGCTGCTGTTGTCCTTACGAGGTGGGTAAGTGGTCCCTCTGCATGAGACAGCTGCGATTCAGAGCCGCGTCAGCCACCAAGCTCTGAACTCAGTAGTCTGTAATTCTTGGTCTTGTGACTGGATGGTGTCTCTCTGTTTCCTGGTAGCTTTCCTGTTTGATCACTTCTTGGAAAATAGCGTCACTATTTCCTGTCAGAGTGAAAAGTTGCTAAACCTCTTCCACGAAGAATTTGTTTGTTTGTTTTTAATTGGTGCCCAATATTGAGAAAAAGCACCACGAATCCAAGTGATAGCAGGTAAAAAAAATTACTACTTTTCTTGATAGTTCTTGTAAAGTGTTTTGTCTTATGTGCGTTTTCAGCGTAAGTCAATTGCTCAGGTTCTCACTCTGCACTCCACAACACTTTTTAAGCTGTTCTGCTATAATAAAAGAGAAAGATCACCCACAGCTTTTTTTGGCTATTATATGTGAAAAATGCTCTTGCCCTTAGTCCACTGCCTCTTCCCCCTGTACTTTTTCAGAGAAACAGCTCCTGCCTTTTCCTCCCGAAGGGAGTAATAGTCGCAACAGGGCAGAGCAGGTTTGAAGGTATGGTTCCATCTCTTACCAGCTCAGTGATGGCGGTGACAACTCAAAGCATAAGCAGAAGATACTGCTGTGGACAATATGTATTTAAAGCAACTCTTTCAAAACAATTACCTCCCACCTCCATTTTTTTTATTTTCTGGGACTTCCCTCATTTAAGAGACAGAAATTTACCATCACCTGGTTTTATTGTTAATTTTCTCAGAAGAAAGGTGCCATGTGAGATGGGGAGAGCCATTTATCCCAGGCGGAATCCCACCAGAAAGCAATGTGCTTGCAACGGTTCTGGGCTGATGTCCCGCCACCCAAGCCTGGGTCGGTGCCATGCATTGTCTTTGGGTGGAGAAGATGCCATGTAGGAGCACCCGGCGTTTTTGCGGTTCTTGAAACGTTAAAGCTCATCTCTCTTCCCTGCCCTCCAGACGTCCTTGCCCACAGGACCCTTCCCACCCCAGAGCCATTCTGTTTGGAACCGGTTTCCAGTTTGAGCAGTCACCAGGGGCCCTTCCCGTCGGCACGTCCCGGGCTCGCCTTGCTGGGATTTTGCCGGTTACCGACCGGGCACGCGCCCCGCCGGCCGCGCCGCGGGGAGGGGGGGGCGGGAGGGGAGGAGGCGAGGGGGCGGTGCGGCCGG
>JAVKLA010000002.1:33824287-33839097 GCA_034782735.1 Sagittarius serpentarius | reverse complement strand
GAGGGGGCGGTGCGGCCGGCAGGGGGCGGCAGAGCGGCGCGGCTCCGGAAGGCGGCGGGCGGAGCGGCGCGGCGCGGCCGGAACTGGCGGCGGGCGGAGCGGGCGCACGCGTGAGGCCCGTGGACCGCCGCCGCCATGGCGGAGCGCATCGAGCAGCGGCTGGAGGACCGCGTCCCGGAGCTGGAGCAGCTGGAGCGGGTCGGGCTGTTCACGCGCAGGGAGATCAGGTGGGGCGGGCGGCGGTGGGACTGGGTGCCCGGCGAGGGGCAGCGAGCGCAGGCGGCGCGGCCGGGCTTGATCCGCTGGCTGATTTCCCCTTCCCGCAGGGCCGTCCTGAGGAAGGCCTCGGCTCTGGAGTACAAAATACAGCGGAGAGCGCTTCGGAAGGAGGATTTTATTAATTATATTCAGGTGGGTTTTATTGATGAGCAGAGCGTGCCAACTCAGGTTGTAGATCCAGCTCGGTTAGAAGTTAAGTGGTTTTGTAGTGACCCACGTAGGCAACAGGCTGCTTCTTGAGGCCTCTCCTCACCCGGTCCCTAGTGCTCACATGTAAGTGGTTTATTGGCACACACTTTTCGTTAAGACACACCAGAGCATGAAGCATAGCCAGGAGTTGCTACCTGAGTTTGGGATGAGAGAAGGTTCGTTCTTCTTGTGATCTCTTCCTATACTTTATTCTCTCTGCAAGGATGCAGAGACCTCAGTTCCCTGATGTGCTGTGCACACTGTAGTTAAGTGTAGTTAATTTTTTGAGGTGTTAGAAGTTTGGCTTGTGCATTGCGATTCTAGGAATATGGGGTGCTAACAGCTCAGGTCTGAAATACCATGTGCAGTACAAATATTCAAGCTTAATTTCAATCAGCCTTAGAAAGGTAGTGATCAAAAGGTGTTGTTTATGTTTTCTTGGATGTAATTTTAATTGTCCGCTTGATAAGCTATAAAAAACTTCATCTGTGTTTTTTTTCCTTACTGTTACGTGTCTCCTCATTTGCTTTTAAATGTTTTTTTCTCCCCATTCTAGTATGAAATTAATCTGCTGGAACTGATCAAGAAAAGAAGAGCAGTAAGTTTGTCAGTTATTTAGAGTGCAAAATACTTTATGCCAAATTTTCTATTGCAGTAAAATTAGTACTTTTTTTTTTCCTTCTAGCGCATTGGATATTCATTTAAGAAGGATGAAATCGAGAACTCCATTCTGCATAGAGTCCATAGCCTTTTCAACCGTGCTACAGGAAAATGGAAAGTATGTTTGTTTATTTGTACTGATAGGTTGAAAAATGCCCTTCTGCTATGTAAAATTATGTAGATACCATTGCCACCAAGCATTTGCAATAATACAGAAGAATGTAGTAGAAAAACTAAATGGATGTTTGGTACAGATAGCAGTAGCCTAGAAGTAGATTATTCATATCAGATAGATGTTTTTTGTATACAAACAATATTTTGTCCTTTCTGAGTCATTAGTCCTCAACTATCTAGAACCATGTATTGCAATGTGAACTTGGTCTGTCTGCTTGCAAGGACTAGAAACAGAATGAAAAGAACTTTCATCTGCTTTAGGAAAAGATTGCCTTGATACATCTAATGGTAAAACCTAAATGAAGTGCCTCAGAAACCATTACAGTGAGCTCTCTATTGAGTTCAGTGTAACAGATTTGATTGAAGAGGCTGCGAGGGTGTATCTTGACATGGGAGGATTGGTTTTCTTTGGATGTTTTGCAGGAATCTGAAGATTGGGGGTGGGGCGGGGAAAAGAAAAAGGGAAATTGAGATTCAAAATTCCTTCTCTATGCATGCCAAGTTGTCGTTCAAGGGCATATTGTCTGTTCATCAATGTAAAAGTGGTTTTTGCTTGCCCTGTTGTAAGGTTGATTCTCTCCCCCTTGTGTTTCCAACAGGAAGATGTCCAGCTTTGGCTTTCACATGTTGCATTTTGCAAACAGTGGGTGAGTTGTCAAAATGCTAATCTTACCTTATTTGATATACTGGATTGGTGTTTAATCAGGCATCTGGAGCTTGAATTACAAGACAGGGGTACAAACTTCACTGCCATGTGCCGTAATACTGAAATAATTTTGATAGTATTATAGGAGCTGCTTGGGCCTTTCACTGATGTATGTAAGTGTAGAATTTGACTTTGAATGAATTAGTATGAAATTTCATGCTCGCAGGTGGCAAAGGTGAGGCTGATGGCATTGAATCTAGAATACCATTTGGTTTGGGAGAACATAATATTGGTTGTACCTTCTCTGGAATGAATAGATCACCTATCTGTGAATTGTGATTTTGTTCCAAACATTTCCTGCAGTGACTATGCTGAAAAGTATAATTCTGGCAATTCTGTACTTTGTAAACTTACCTGTGCAAGTCTTCCCGTTATTGTTATTAGTCATTGTCCTTCCTGTACTGAAGAAGGTGACCTTGTCATAGTAGTGCAAGTAGCCAAAGAAAAATGTAGTCCTTACCTCAAAAGTGGTCAGTTTTGTGATGCAGGCAATGTTTGTGTTAGCTACATAGTTCAGAAAGGTTTAATTTAACTATGCTAATCTAGTCTGGTAACATTTGAATGCTGGTCAATATTGAACAAACATGAGGAACTTTTGACTGAAGATGGAAGTAGCAGAGAGGTGTCTTTTCCCGTACAATTGAATTACAACTTGTAACCTTTCATAACAGAACTTTGGTGCTGGTGGTTCAGTTCGGTACTAAAGTGGGTAAACCAAAATTTCTCCTTTTACAGAATGCAAAACATCAGCTTAGCAAGGTGTTTTCTTCCATGTTGGCCATTCATCCCAATAAACCAGGTAAATAAAACAATGGTGAGTGCAGCGTAAAAGACTCGGTACAGATTGTATAGTGTTGGTTTAAGTTCTTACAGATCTCAGTTCAAGCTATTAGGGTAAAAACTCCTGCTCTCTTTTTTTTGCCTTGCTGGCCCTTCAGAGAGAAGGGCTCTGACATGGGATTGTGCTGAGCAATCAAAAAGTGATGTGAAGTGGGTGTCCCCATGGTCTGAATGACCATTTCCCAGGTAGGGTGGGGACTAGGTAAATGTTTCAGAGGCAGGAGTTGTTGAATACTCATGGCTGCTTTTTGGCTTTTGAAGACACCATTGTACATCATTGGATTTGTAGCTATACCAGATTAAACTTCCTGGATCTGCTTAGCTTTTAGTCCTTTTAACTTGTTTTTATATGGCAGATAATCAGTCTTATTCCATTGCGGAACTCATGGATTATGTTGGGGTGGGTACATCAAACAAAAACAACCTGTGCATCCTGGAGAGTAGCTTCAAAAGGGGTTCTCGTGACCAGCCACTTGCTTTGCCTTAAAATGTATTTATTTGTATAACCTGTTGCAGCGCTGTGGATTATGGCAGCAAAATGGGAAATGGAGACACGGCTCTCATCAGAAAGTGCTAGGCACTTGTTTCTTCGTGCTTTGCGCTTCCATCCAGAGTGCCCGAAACTTTATCAAGAAGTGAGTTCCTGGTTTTCTTCTATGACCAGTTATTTGATCAGTCAGGGCAAATCAGTCCAACGTATTTCTCAGGTCAGTCCGAGAAAGCCAGAAAAAACTTGTTTCTCCATCAGTGGGGAAATGTTGTCAAAAAGATCTAAAAAAAAGAAAGTACTATTTACTGGTAGCATTTATCAGTGGTTTAGCAAATCCTGTATTTATGTATGCAGAGCAAGGATTTTACATTGTTTATATATAAATGTGTCAGAATTTCCTTTTAAAGTACCATAAGCTCTGCTAGGATGGCGTTCTCGGGATTAGATCTGGCATCCCCAGCCTTTGCTAGGGAAACATGGTTTTCTTTGAGGGCAAGTTAAGGTTTAAAGAATGACTAGAAAGCGGTAATTTCAACATGCGGGAAATTTCTGAGTGAATATGTAGGGCAGGTAGTTATATGCACAAACCTTTAAAAAAACAAGGCTCTTGGACATAGGCACGGTGTTGGCAAAGTCTTGATTTGTAGCTTCTCAGAGCTTCTTTTAGCGTACTTGTGGACTTAGATGTTTTATGATTTATCCCCACTCCCACAGTGATTTCATTTTACTGTCTCTCTTGCAGTATTTCAGAATGGAGCTGATGCACGCTGAAAAGCAGAGGAAGGAAAAGAAAGAATTTGAACAAGCAAAGATGGACTTGGTAGGTCAGCTAAATTTACTTAAGAGATACTGTCTGCTTGCATACCACACATTTGAATGCATAGTTTCAAGGGATCTGTATTAATGGTTTGTTTGAGAACAGCTTAGAGAGAGTTTTTTGTTCATGTCCTGTGCCTGTGTTAAGCTTTTCAAGTGTTGGCTGATGGCTCAGCTCAGATACTTCATACGTTGATTTTTCTTTACATTTGTAAAGTCTTTTGTTACATCCCCCGATTTGAAAGCTAATAGTAATTTCTGGAAAGGAACAGTTAAACTTAGTATCTCTTACTTCTTTATAGATGATTTGTGCAAATTAGATTAAGATAGATTTAGATGAAGAAAAACAATATCTTCTGATTTTTTTCTATGTTTGCAAAAATGGTAGCTGAGAAGGGAAAATTTTTTCAACGATGTTATGCTTGATATATTGCAGGGGGAATTCAATTATTCTGAAGAGATTCTCAATGGGGAAATGGCTCGCATAATCTACAGGGATGCTGCTCAGAAAATTAAAGGTGATTTAACATTTCTTGTACTTACTCAATAGGAAAATTGTCACCTTTAACTTGGCTCTCCAGTAGATAATACAGATAGACTTAGCTCCAGCATACAGACTTAAGATAGCTTCAAATACACGATTTCTTCAGTAGAACTTAGATAGTTCTGATTTCCTAACTGCTCTGCAGGCTGACACCTCTTCCAGTACAGCAGCTTTTGAGCTGAAGTGGCATAGCAAAACTTGTTCGTTCGTTTCTTTAAAAAAACAAAGGGAGGACAGTTCACAATTACATGCATTTTTTGCTTTGTTGTTTACTAAACAATACATCACAGCTTATAGGCTAGCACTAGTGACAAAGAAGTAAGGATTCAGACTAATAATAAAACAGTTTAGGTGATTTTAAATTAACCAGGCTTGGTAAAATTCACACATTTTATTGAGAGAATTGGGTAAAATAACTGCAAGGTAGTAGCAGATATCTTTGAGAAACCATGATAGATGGGGATAATGTGGAAGACAACGCGCAAAATATAGTAACAATGTTGAAAAGTAGAAGGAGGAAAAGCACATTAGAGGAAATTGCAGAAAGAGTTGGCTTAATTTAAATTCCTGGAGAAATACTGGAATAAATAGGCATACAAATGATTTGTAAGCACCTAAAAATAAGGAGGTGAGGAATGGCTGATAGGGATTCTCAATGAACTAATTATGTCAAGTCATGTCACTTGGTATTCTCAAAGATAAGTTACAGAGATACAAGATGGATGGATATAATTAATTGATGTATACTTTGGAGAGGTGTGTCACAAGTGTGGAGCCTTCTGTGTTTTCATGGCAGAGTCGAAGGAGTAGAGGAGGTGCTGATTAAATTTGCAAGTGGAGCCAAGCTGGAAGGATCTGTAAGCATGTCAGAACAGGACTAGTTTATCACTTTGAAATCTGGAATGTCCTGCCTCTCATGTCGTTTTTTTGTAACTGGGTAACATGAAGTCATGAAGAATATAGTCAGGCAGTCAACATCCTAACATGTGGCTTATCATATGAGTGAAACACTGAGATTTATAGAAAAGAAAAGGGTATCTATCTAGACACTTAAGCGTTACCTGTATCTTGACAAAAGCTTGCAAAGATACAGAAATGCAAAGTGTGCAATGGATGTAGTACTCCACTTGATAGCTTTTTTTTTTTTTCTCTTGAAACATAGGTGTTGAGTTCCATCTGGCTGTGCTTTCTATTGCAAAGCTCTTTGATTTTACTCAGGATTTGCAAAAAGAAATTCTTGAAAGGTGAGGTGTGGTTTTGCGTTGGGGGTTTGTTGGTTTTGTTGGTTTTTTAATAAACACATTCTCATAATTTCTCTAATTTATAGTGGGTTGACAGGTAAATAACTAAAGGCTGTTCCTCTAGGGAAGTAGGATGTTAAGGCCTGTGGGAAATCCATTAAGAAAAACAGAATGTGAGGCAAGTATGCTCTTTAGAAAAGGATATTTGTATCTAACTTTTTAAAAGGCTTTGAGAAGTTACTAAGAAAAAACTTAGATAAAATACAGTTGTCACTGAATGATTATTATACTTAGTTTCTGTAAACTTACTGCAGGAACTGTTGATTTTCCTAGTTTACTTTGTGGTTCTTTTGCATCTTTAGTTTCTGCAGTTGTTCCTCTCTCAAAATAAAGATCTCTCTCGCTCTCTCAAAAGCTGCCTGTCTAGTTCATGCTATTATTGGAGAATATCCATACTAAAAACCTCATCTCAAAATAGACTTTAAGGTTTTGCCTTTCTCTTGTGGAAAGGTAAAATGTTCTTTTCTCTGGCATTTGGTTACTTAGAAATGAAGTACATTTCTATACCAATATAACAACCCCTCTAAACATACTTGCGAGAGAAGATGAGCGGTTGAGGGGTATTACAGACATGATGTGTTTAGTTTGCAGACCAAGTATGCTGATGATCCTCTTACATGGGACTACATGGCCCGTCGTGAGCTGGACCTGGGGTCCCTGCCATCCACAGAACACACCACAAAACAAATGAAAGTATCTGAAATGACGCAGAGGGAGGAACGGTGCTGTGCAGTCTTTGAAGAGGCTGTGAGAGCAGTCCCAACAGGTGAAAAGTTCTGCCTGCATTTTAATGTTTTTTTCCTGGTACTTTAGCATACTGTATACTGTGAAAGTTTTGAAGTAGGTGTTGGCAGGCTTTACCATACCTAGGAGAAGGCAAGCAGTTTTTAGATGCTCCCTTTTTGAAATCTATTTTATGTGTTACTTGGGTTATTTTCCAGTGCATTTATGCTCTTGAAGGAGCTGCTTAACTGAAAGTGCTTTTTGTTGCTTCTTTGCTTTTATTAATATGACTTAACCAATGAGGAGAGTAGAAGCCCACAGATGAATAGAGGTTTGGGAGTTGCAAATAGCAGAAATTTCCTAAATAACGGAAACCTGTAGAACTCAAGTATATTGCTGGTTAGCTGTGAGTAAGCAATGTTTTTGAGTTGCCAGTGGAGTGGATACCCAACTTCAACATCTGGCATTGTCCTTACTCTCAAAGGGACTACCTGTGGAGTGGACTCAAAACTTGCTGCTTCTATAGGCTTTGAAGACAAGGATTTTCTTGACTGCCTGTGAGTGTCCTCACTCTTGCAGGCCCTGTGAAAACTACAGGCAAAGGGTGCACTGAACATCAGTTGTGACTGTGTGCTGAAGCCTCAGCTGAACTAAGAGCTTAATGCTCTTTCTAAAGAGTTACTGGCTGCAGCTTACACTGAGAAGCTGTTTTTAGATATTAGTGTTATAAAAGTAGGGCCTGTTTTATAATACAACATTTAAAAACAAAGTTGGCATTAACACTTAGTCCTTAGATTCTCTATATTCCTTAAAGACAAATATTTGTGCTTACTCTTGTGATTCTATAAAGTGTGATATTGTGCCTTTGATTCTACAGAGGACATGTGGAAATGCTACGTCGCTTTTTGCTTAGACAGATATAACAGGAAAACCAACAGTGAAGAATTAAAGCAAAAGGTAAAAACTTATTGGGAAAATCATAATAACAAATCATCCCTATTTTTACTGACTTCTGTAACCTGTCAGACAAGGAAGAAATATATTTTGACATTTTATCAGAAATACTTACCAGCAGCCATCGTTAAAAATCATTTACTCTCCATCTGACAGCATCACTTGTACTGTGAAGCTCACACGTAGCCTGCATGAACATGAGTAACTGGCATAAACCAGCCTTGTCAGTGAAGTACAGTGACCTCTTTAGGTGGAAGTTGAGTGCAAATTTGTTAAATGTTTGACAGTCCTGCAAACCTGTGCTTGTTCAAAGAAAAGGATGAATTAAAATGATTCTTGCAAATAAGTCTGAGTAAAATTTGGTGCTGGCATATGGGCACCTTAATTATGCATCTATGCTTGGGTGTTACTCAGTGAATTAGCTAATCATCCTGTGCAGTTTGCTTCCCTTTTAATACAGTGAAAGAACTTTGCTATGTTCTTTTGCTCCTTAAGGAAGAAGTGTAATTCATATGCTCAGATTTTCCCTTTATCTTGGAATGTATGCAGGTAACTAAAGCATTAGGTACATAACTCTTACTGAATTTCAGTGATATGTTGATACACTAATCCACTGGGCTTCTTGTAATGCTGGGATCTGGAATATGCAGGAATAATGCTTATTTCCTTTGCTTTTTCTTCTGTGTTGGTTCTAGAGGCTGGAGAGGACACTGAATGTGTTCAACAAAGCCCATGAGTCCAGTTTGCTGCCAGAAGCTCTTTATAAGCAGTGGGTAAGCATTGGCACAGAAAAATAGATTGTGAGACTGTCCTGTGTTGCTTGTGTGCCTGTCTTTACCATTTTGAGTAGAAAGGTGGGCAATATTTTGATCAAGGCCTTGCTTTTTAACAAGGCACTACAAATTTCTTGTGGTGATTAGCTGTATCTGCTGGGTTTTAGCTTCAACTGTTACTGGAATCCAGCCTCTTTGAGAAAGCTGCAGAGGTGGCAGAAGCTGCAACTAAGTGCTTCAGCATGTCAGTGGAAACATGGCAGATGAGGCTGCAGGTGCTGATCCAACTGAAGAGTGACGGTGTGACCCAGTGTTTTGAAGAAGCCGTTAAGCACATGAAATCTAAGGTCTGTGCTGGTTTTATGGAATTGCATGCATTAGTCTTGGGCAGGAAACCTCGGGAATTTATTTGAGGTTTTGTTTTTTTCCTTTACAAGGCATTTAAAGTCCCTAACCATATTTAAGGTCAAAAATAAGAACTTGACGTTTCATGTGCACATTGCATTCAGGAGCACTAGGGAATTGCAGATTCACTTCATATTCACAGTTTTAAACTTTTGAATGCTTACAGGTGACATTTTGCATACTCTTCTAGCAGTCAGCTGGCATTCTTTGTGTCTTACTTGAAAAATGTGTTTGTTTTTCTTTACTGTCCTGATATATTTGCGTGTGTGATATTTCAAGCCTTGAATTAGCTATGTGCTCTCTTACTGTTCCATTTCACACCCTGGGCACAAAGAGTGAAGAGAGGAAACAAGGTGATTTGTTTCTTTCCTCCTCGTTGTTCTCAGAGGTTACCTTTGTACTGTAGTGTTTGGTGATGCAGAAGAACTTGTCTCATCCTTGGCAACATGTCTTGCAGCTGTCCAGCTAAGTAGTGTTTGCCCTGTAATTGAGAAAGGAAACAAGAAGTGATTTCAGTGTGCAGTCCAAAGCTGTCTTTCTAAGAGCTATGTCTAAAAGACATTTTTTACGGCAGCTGTAATACAAAACCTGGTGGATGTGGTGCTGTTTGTTTCTGTAAATGGGAGTCACAGTATTTCAATCATTGGGTTTATCTGCTTACCTTGTAGGGCACTTTGCCATTATGGACCCTCTGGGTGGAATGGAGTGAAGGCACAAACAGCAAGGAAGACACAGAAGCTCTGTACCAGGTACTTAGTTAATAGAAATGTACTTTTGATGACATTGTGTAAATAAATGGGAACAATGTGTGTGGATGGAACATGTAACAAATGCTTTATACTGCAGTTCAATCATGGATGTGTTGATATCAAAGAATTCCGAGTAAAACTGTATGTTACCAAAAATCAGTTGGACATAGGCTTCTAAGCACAAGTGTCATCCCTATGCTTCTAAGACATCTCAATCTTTAAGCACAACCAATTTAGTTTTCTTTTACTTTGTGGTCTAGAATTTTTGCTCTATTTTCAGATGTCTGTCTGAACATGGAAAAGAGAATTTTCCAATCTGTGTGAAAACATCAGCCTTGTTACAGAAAATTCAAGAACAAAACTGGGACTTCAGTCTTACTGTAAATTCCCTAAATACCTTGAGGCAAAACATTTCCTCTTTGCCTGGCAGGTTGGGTTGTTCCACCCCCCACCCTGCTTCCCACCCCTGCTATTTACACCATAAAACACATATTTCAGGTGAAAGCTTGAATTCAGTTGTTTGCAGAGCATTGTGAAACCTTCTGCATGAAGGATGTTAGGGAAATGCCAATTGCCAGCTGTATGGAATATTGGAGGAGACATCTATTTTAGGTTACAATTAATATTTTACTTTGAAAAATACTGGATGTGTTACCAAATGCTGTCTTTCAGACATCATTTGGCATGCTTTAGTCCAGTACTTTGTCTCACTTATGAGATCTGATTTATGTCAGATGCCTAATTAGGGAGAAAGTACTATTTTGGTTTCTTCTTCTTTGTTGCCTTTTAATTGTAGCTTATGTGGTTGGTTTGTTTTTTGGTTGTGTTTTTGTTTGTTTTCTTTTAAACTTGCAGAGATCCTTACGTGCCACAACTCCTGCTGAATCTGTGACTATGAAAGAAATGTATCTTGACTGGACTTACAGAAATGGTGGTTACAAGAAAGTTAAGAGAGTCTTCACCAGGTGACAAATAAAACCTTCAAACCTGATTGTTCTAGGGCATATGTTAAAAGGCTTGAAGTCTGAAGTTACTTATGTTTTTACTTCAGCCTGTGTGAGAATCGTCCATTTTCACTTGACTTCTTCAGGAAGATGATCCAAATAGAAAAGGAGCAAGTAAGTTGTTGAATATTCAATTAGTGCCTTGTATTTGTAAAATACACTTCTAACTTTGGATTTAAATAGGAAACAGAGGGCTTATAAGTAGTGTCATTAGTTTGTGATCAGTTCATATTTGTCTTCTTAAGTTGATTCATAGCGTGTAATACAAAACCAAGTTCCATGGTAACTAATCTTTGGCAGTGTGCGTGTGCGCGTGTAATTAACCATGACTCTTGTTCTTTGTAAGAATCTAATCAAGCTGCAGATTCACTTCTGTACAAAATAAATGGTCTTTTAATACCTTCCTTTGGTAGGAATCCTGCAAGATGCTTCATCTGAGAGAATACTATGAACGTGCCTTGAGAGAGTTTGGTTCAACAGATTCTGGTAAAGGGATTTTATTTATTTATTTATTAATTCATTCAGGGCTGCCTCCTTTATTTCCTTCCATTTCAAAAGGTAGCTGTTTGTTCTTCCCTTGTGATTGCTGTCATGCAGAGTGGAGCTTATTTCTTAAGTGCATGACGCTCTGCAGTGACCCTTCACTTTCAGTCCAGGGTTGTTGTTCACAGTGGGATGGCTTCGGCAGAACTACTAGCAAATAAGGTTTTGACACTGGCTGGTGTAAGAGATGCGTATCACCTTTAGTTTGGATTTGCGAACAGTATGGATGTCGTGCTTTTACCCCAGCCAGCAACTAAGCATCACACAGCCACTCAGTCACTTCCCCCCACCTAGGAGAATGGGGGAGAGAATCGGGGGAAAAAAAGTAAAACTCTTGCGTTGAGATAAGAACAGTTTAATAGAACAGAAAGGAAGAAAGTAACGATGACGCTAATAACAACAATAAAGTGACAATAATAATAATAATAAAAAAAGAAGTGGAATATACAAAACAAGTGATGCACAGTGCAATTGCTTACCACTCACCGACCGATGCCCAGTTAAGTTTCTGAGCAGTGATCCTCCTTCCAGGCCAACTCCCCCAGTTTATATACTGGGCATGACGTCCCATGGTATGGAATACCCCTTTCGCCAGTTTAGGTCAGCTCTCCTGGCTGCGTCCCCTCCCAACTTTCCTGTGCCCCTCCAGCCTTCTTGCTGGCTGGGCCTGAGAAGCTGAAAAGTCCTTGACTTAGTCTAAACACGACTTAGCAACAACTGAAAACATCAGGGTGTTATCAGCATTCTTCTCATACTCAACCCAAAACACAGCGCTGTACCAGCTACTAGGAAGACAATTAACTATCCCAGCTGAAACCAGGACAACACTACTTAGCAACAACTGAAAACATTAGTGTGTTGTCAACATCATTCTCTACTAAATCCAAAACATCATACTATACCAGCTACTGGAAAGAAAATTAACTCTATCCCAGCCAAAACCAGGACAATGGAGCTATGTTTTTATAATCAAGGTTTCTGCAGTATTCCTTTTAGAAAGTAAACAGCTCAATTACTGCTGCATTATTTCTTCAGACATCACTGTTTCAGCTGGGAATAGAACCCAGGTTTTTGGTCCTTAAGGGGCAGGGGGTTGTGGTTTCACAAAGTAAATCTCATTGTGTTAACATCAAGGACACTTAAAAAAGAGAGTTTCTAGATTAGGTTTGGTATGTTTGTTAAGTAATATCCAATCAAAATCTAACCAGAACTTCTGTTTTTCTTTTAAAGATCTCTGGCTGGATTATATCAAAGAGGAGCTAAATCATCCCCAAGGCAAACCAGAAAATTGTGGGAGCATTCACTGGCGAGCTATGAAGATGTTACAGGGAGACCTGGTGGAAGACTTTGTTTCCAAATACACTTTATTGCAAACTGGACATTTATGAAAAACTATAAGTAGTTACAACATGACAGTGCACAGGTTTTTTTAACTTCTTTGTACAAAGGTAAATATGTTCCTGGATCTTACTAAAGTGTACCTTTGCTACATTCTTGCATATGTGGGGGAAAAAAAAAATCATCTGCCCCAATACAGTTGTTTCTAGTGTTGCTTCTGCCAGTGGCAAGTTCAAGTGCACAGTTAGAGGAGAAAGCAAAGGCATCTCTGAGGATGTTCTTCATTGAGACTTCTGAGAGCAAACTCTTCCTTCTGCCCATTCAGATGGAATAGTCATAATGCATCATCAGCTTTTACACTCTGGAAAGTTAATGTTACAGCACATAATGCAAAAAAAAAACCAAACCAAAACCCAAAACACGGAAACTACACCTGTGGGAGATCTTTATCTTACTAAGTTGAATAATGAAAAGCGGAACATTAAAGAAGCAATCTGTAAAATTACAGTATTTATTGTTTCCTAGCCTTGAAGTCATCTGTAATCATCTTCAAAACCAAAACCAACCTCTGCAACCACCTTGCCATCAGTGTTGGCATCCTAAGATGTAATTCTGAGAGTGACTATGAAAAGTAGAGGGGAGGTGAGATCTGTTACAAACGTCGCTAATGTGACAGTAGAAATTCTGTTCTACCCTTCAACTTTCTGTCCACAGTGCCTGAAAAATGGGTGAGTTTGTTTGAGACAGTGCTGTCCTTGGCTGTTTGCAGAGCCACATTTTCCCATGTCAAACCCATTAAATCAGCATAAATGCTATCGTCAGACCAATAGAGGATACCTAGGGAAAGTATAGGAACATGCAGCAATTGTTCCTTTATCTAATTTCCCAGTGACTGAATGGTGACATAATGACAATACAGAGAAAAATTTCTTTCATATTCTTCACACAAGTAGAAACTGCAGCTCTTCTTAAGTAACAAATTCCAGTAACTTTTGAATAGCTGGAAACAGGGTTTGGAGCACCATCCTATTGAGATTGTTCCTTCTGTGACATCTGAAGTATGTCCTGCTTTGTCTTTCTGCAGCTTTTAGCTAGGCCATCTTCAGTCTCCCCCGTTACTGCTCCTCTTACAGCCTGTTTGCACCTCGTTGTTACTCCCTCTCCCGAATTGCTCATCTTGCTTCTTCAGTTGCACAACAAAAAGCTTTTTAAGTGCAAAGTTTGGGTTTGTTTTTTTGTTTTGTTTTTTTGCTTGTTTGTTTGGTTGGTTTTTTTGTGTTTTTTTTTTTTTTTGTAAGTCCAGCAAAGCTGATAAGGCCACCATTTCTTAAAGTGGGCCCCTTTTCTTAACCTGTTCTGGTTCTTTATGGAACTTTGCCACTTGCTTCACCACCTGCAGCACCTTTGAGTGATACGCATTTCCTAAAAGCACATTTAGCTGACAGCTGTTCATGGAGCATCTACCAGATCTGTTCAGTACAGGTGCTTCCCATCTCTTAATGCTTTCTCTGAGCATGCTTCTTGCACGAGGCCTGAAGGAGATGGTTATCTTTTGGCAAGATTAAAAAGCCACAGAGCTTGGAGAGGCATTGATACTTTATTTACAGCTTTATGACTGTAAAGGTGTTTTCTTACAGCTCTTATGTCTGTACTGCTCTGCCTTTTTTCATCTAGTTGTTCCAGTTGCTTGTTTCTGCCCTCACATCAGACTGTTTTCCTCTCTCGCTGGACCAAATGAAAAAAACTATGCATTATGCGTTCAAAAAGTACAGATAGCTGCGGTCTCCGCAGGTTGAGAGGGATGTGGGAGGGCGGAGCGTTGCGCGCACCGAGCCTGAAGCGGGAGAAGCCGCCGCTCGCCCGCGGGTGGAGGCTCCCGCGGCGCCTCATTTCCAGCCTCTTTCACGGCTGGTGTGGCACCGAGCTTCTCGGTCAGGGGGGTGCCAGGCGCAGCCATTACGTTCACTGGGTTCAGCAGCAGCCGTCCTTCCTCGGAGACCGCCCGCCTGACGGTGCCCGTGGCCCCTGGCGGCCTCGGGCGCAGGCGCTGCTTGCTGGCGCTGGCTGGGCCCGGCGCTGAGGGGACGAGCGGCTCCGGCACGGCGGGAAGGCGGGCGGGGAGGGACAGACAGACGTCTCACAGCGGCGCCTCGCCCGGCCCCGCGGCTGCGCGCCCGGACCTTCCCCTCAACGCCGGCCGGCATGGCGCGGCTGGGGGCAGCGCCGCCTCGGCAGGTGTGGTGGGCTCCTGCGGGGCGGGGAGCGGGGGTCGGGCAGGCTCTCTTCCCCCGCACGGCCCGGGCGGGCAGCGGAGGCGGCGGG
>JAVKLA010000002.1:33807062-33824118 GCA_034782735.1 Sagittarius serpentarius | reverse complement strand
AGCGAAATGTATCTTTGTTGTAGTGGAAGTAGTGGGGATAACTCACCTTTCCTTTCCTCTCCCTCTGGGGACCATTAAACCAGTTTAGGTGTTAACCTTCTGTGCTCCAGCTGTGCATCCACCATCTTTCTCCAATTCCTCAGGGCTGCTGGAGGGTCTGTCTCTGTCACCTTGGCATGTTGGCTCCCCCAAGGTGGCTGGATCATAGTCTTTGGTGCTTGTACTGATTCCACTCCTTGTGCCTTCATTACCTCTCCAACTTTCACAGTCTGCTGCTGTTCCCAAGCGGGTGCATTTTGCGTAAGATTTGGGACCCGTTCCCAAAACTCAGGGTGGCAACAGGATTATGGCAGTGAGTTAGGAGACTGGCTGTTCTGCGTTTGCTGCCGCCTGGGCTGACTGATGGCAGCAGCAGGATGAGCCATCCCTCAGCACATTTGCTTTCTGAAGTGAAAGCCTGTCTGCTTTAAAACCTGTGATTCATCAAGGGAACAAACAAACAAACAGGTCGGGCTCAAGGGCTCAGAAACACTCAAATGCAGTAGAAGTTGCATGAACCTTATTGGACGAATCAGTGAAAGGTGCTACCGGATTCTTTAAAACTGTCTTGCAGGTGATGGCTGCTGCCATTGAGTCCACAAGCTTTGAGGAGGAACAACTTCCTAATAAGAGAGAAACTATGACTTGGAAACCCAGAAAAGGTAAGCCTAAAATATTAGAGCAAAACAAAGCAGATGGTGAGTAATGAAACTTACACTCTGCTTGAGGAAATACACTTAAAACTCTTTGGTAATGCATGGGAAATGCCTCTTCAGTTACTGCACTGAATTATTTCCATGTAGGTATTTGTGTATGCCTAGGTGCAAGAGTAATTAATCAATACTACAAAAAAAAAAATCCTCTTTTTTCTTTCTTTCTTTTTTTTGTAAACTACAGCTGTGGTTTTTCAACATACCTATTTTTTATAAATACCAACAGGTGAATGTGGTGAAACAAGACTGCTGGGTCCTGTGCCCTAGTTTAAAGAGTTATTTTCCAACAAGAGTCTGTGGAAAATCCTGACTTAGGCTAGTGTTTTTGATGCAAGCCTATGTCTGATGTTCCCAAGCATCTGAAACAAGACTGTAGTGATACTACATATGTAAGGAATTGCATATATTATAATTAGTAGTCACAAAATGCGTTCATACACCTGGCTGAATTATTGCATGCTAAGCATTTAATTGTTCCCTTTAATTCCTAAATATCTTTGTTGGCTCTTTCTGTTGTTTTTAGAATGTTTGCTGAAGAATATTCCAAATGTTCTTGATAGTGACTCTGAAGAAAGTGAATTCTCTGATACCTCTCACAATGAAAATGATGTCAGTGGTTCTCCTGTTGACTGTGTTGATACACATCCTGACCTGGAAGACTTGGATGGAGAAGTCTGCAGTATGCCTGAGACACTAACTTTTCCAGAGCTGCAAACTGCTTCTGTGTACGAGGTGGAGGACTGGGATAAAGAATTGGAGGACTCTGAATGTAATCCTTACGGTGAGTTCAGATTTACTTGTGTATCATTTGAGGTTTGGTTAGTACATGATTGGAGGTAGGTGCTTTGCAGGAGAATGTGTTTAAATAACTCCACATTCTATTTTGGGAAGCAATTGTTGTTCTTGACCTCGTGGATTTGTAATGCATAATTTTGTTGTCCAATACAGGATTTAAAGGCAGTGTTGCTCTTGCTTGAGCAACTGAATTCTTAGGGAGTGGAATGGTAAGAAGAATTGTATGTGCATATCGAGTTTCTCTGGAGAAGCTAGGTCTCAGTAGTGTATCTTTGTTATTCTGAAGCAGAAGAGAAAGGTACATGGAGTGCAAGAATGTAATTTTTTTTGTAAAAGGAGTTCGTTCGTTCTTCCAAGAAAATTCATCCAGACTGTACACCATAACATCCCTCTAGAGAATGGAGTTCTTTGGAGGGGGGCATTACAAGCGCTCAGTCTGTGAGTATAGTTTGTTGTTGCTTTTGCTGTAGGGGTTTTTTGTTTGGGTTTTTTTGTGGTAGTTTTTATTTGGTTGGTTTTTTGAAGCTTGATCCTCCTAAGTGGTTGTGCATGTGATCAGTCCCATGGACAAAGATGGCAATGGACAGGAGCAGTTTCCTCCACATCTTCAGAATTGAATTAATCCTCCAGTTTGTAAACTGTTCTACAGTGACTCGTGTTGAAGTGAGAGTCTTGGTCTTCCATTTGCCAGGCTGTGTGTTAGGATAGAATAAGTGGATGGAGTTTAGCCAGTAGTGGCTGATAACCTGCTGTGTCTTTGTTGTTGCAGAATAATACCGTTTCCATTTTCTTCTCATTAATGTGTATCTTCTGTAACTAATACAAACACTCCTTTCTTTGCTTAGGAAATGTCAATGCTCTGTTTATTTTAATTCCATAAATGGCTGTTGTATTCAAGTTCCACTTTTAACAGAAGGAAGTGGGGAAGTTTTTGCAGCCTTCCTATAAAATCATTCTGACTATAAAATGGAAATACAGTAGTGGTTTTTCACACTGGGTAATCTGAGAAAAAGACTGTTTCCCTCTCTACCATCCTGGGCTTTCCTTTTAATCTCTTATCTGCTCAAATTTATGGAATGGTTTGAAATTTTTTTTTTTTTTAACTGAACTGTCACAAGTTCTCTTTATTTAACTAACTCATCCCTACCTGTAGCTTATGCCCTTCAAATCTTCACAAACTAAGGAAGCTGTGATTATGGGATTCAGGTGCTTGTGAAGGATACTGAGTACAAATGTCTGAGTTGTTAACTGCTACAAATAAAAAAAAATGTGCTTGGTCAGTCATTTTATGGCTCTTTAAAATGCTTGTTTTGATGGTTGGTTTGGCACTGCTACTGGAAGGCTGTCGCGTGGATATACTGTGTTGGGGTCCTCTGCTGCCCCAGACTCTGGGCTTTTCATTTGCTTGGTCCTTTCAGTGTCTGCTGGCTAGAAATCTTTTGCTTCTGTTAAAGGACTTTGCCCTATTTTTGTGCTAGGCTCGTTAAGTAGTAGGCTTATTAGGCTTAATTCTAGCCTAGTGGAAATGTTCAGAGCTAGCTTTGACAGGACCCCACCCTTCCATTCTGTCCAGTGACCCAGTTCTTAAAGGGTTCGGAGGGCTTCTAATTGGGATGTGGTTACGGAGATGGCAGGAAGGGGGAGGGGAAATAAAACTAGTGGCTTCACGAGCCTTTTTATGCCTGGAGAAAACGTAGAACTGCGTGCATTGTAAGAGCTGGTGTCAGGTGTTCCAAATCCAAGTATATCATTGAGCTTTTTGGAAAACTGTTTTGTTTCTGTGGCAAGAACCTTCCTTAAAATAAAGATGTTGCCAAATTCAGCTTTGTTTGCTTTGTAGGTCAAATTCATGAGTGCTGGCAGATCAAACTGAAGTAGTTAACTGGAAGATGCTGTAGACCTGCAAAATAATTTGCTGCACTATACCACTAGTTTTCTAAGTATCTCCCATGGTTTAAATCTGTTCTTTGATCTTCTTTAGATGCTGGCGATCTCCACTGTGGAAGCTTTCAGGAAAATAATCTTTTGGCCTCATACTCATGGCGAGAGGATTCGTTTTACAACCCAGGCTGTCACCATGCAGCTTGCCTTGCTTTTACGCCACCAGTTAGAATGACTGAGACTGGCCAGTTTGATGATGCTGATGAATGAGGTTGTCCCTGGTCAGAGCTAAGTTTGGCTTCTGAATTGGATTATTTTCTTCACCGATTGAATCATGTCAAGTCCTTTGGCTTGCTTGCAGAGTTCTGCATGAGGCCCGAAATGCTATACCATCTCCAAAGTTTTGCTTAGACTTCTTCTGAGCAGTTTATAAGTTCACCACACTTCACCTCCGGAAACAAGAGTGCAGGTGCTAGCTGTAAGGAGTCAATGCATTTCTGGACTTTTTGTTTGTATTATATAGATCTATGTTGTTGCTAATGATTGCTTGAGAGGAAGTATTTAATTTCTAAACTTCAGCTTGTTTGCCAAGCTTTGCCAGTTTTGACATGCTGATCCCTGTGTGTCTATGTAACTTGCAGTTTTCTTTCCTTTTCATTTGATGCTGTCAAATTGGTTTGGATAGCTTTAAAAACTCTTCCTCCTTCCAAGCTTCTCTGTTGTATTTCTATGTTGCAGTTGTTTGTGATTCCATATCTAATACTGATGTTTAACAAAATTAGCCATGACAAATACAGAATGAGTTGTTTTGGTTTTATTTTTATGTATTTCAGTATAAAGGAATTACAAATATGTGATACGCATTTTGCAAATAGACATATGGATATACACTAGGGCCTGCTGCATCCAGTAGGAATGCTGGGTGCTTAAGACTGCCTCCCAACAAAGATTTCCCTGTGTCAGACCTTCTTGTATATGGGCATATTATCCTCCAGTCTCACAGTTGTCTTTATAACATTCTCATACGACATCAGACGTGCAATGACGAAGAAAATACCTGTTTATATAGTGTCTTGCAGTATATAATCTCTGTGTTCTGCAAACAGTAGTGGATTAAGGTTTCGGGTACTGCTGATATGTTTGTTTTGTTGTTGTTTGTGTTGTGGCAAATGAGGAGATTGGAACACAAAATAGCTCCATAAAGTCTCTAAGAGAATAGCTGGAACTAGAACTGTCCTTCTTGCCTTTGCTTTGGAGTTAAAGGAAACATTCTCAAATGAAGTACATAAGTGGATTGAATGGCTCGTCACTTGAGTAACAATAATCTTCAACTAATGCTCATGTTTCATTAATCACTTATCTCTCAAGAACTTTTTGATGGCTTTGTGTTTTGACACTGACTGATACTGGAGCACAGGACCCATGTTTGTTTACTCTCAGGTGAGGAGTTAACATTTACCACTGGAAGACTTTTTTTTTTTTTTTTTAAAAAATCATCCAGTGTATGGGACCGAAATAATTTATGTATTAGTTTGGAAGGAGGAAGTGAATGACAGTGATATTTGCTTAATCTTTTCCTAGAGAGCAGAGGAGGACAAGAGCTTGGAAGAGTCTTTTCTTCTGGTACCTTACAGTTCCTGGTTACATCTTAGTACCTAGCAATCAAAGTAAAGAGTAGAAGTGTGGTGTTCAGGTGGCAAGAAAGAGGGCCTGTTCTTTTATTGCTATATGATGGAGTGATCTAGGCATTAGTATTTCCATCAAAACTTACTTTGGCATGCCTCCAGAACACATACAGCAGAAAGCACAGTCTAACAGACTCTTCCTTCGTTGCATGGCAAGAAAGCCCTAGCTGTGCTCTCTAATGCATCGGGTGTAAGTTTTTTGTTTTGTGGACTGCTGTGTCTCAGAGAGAGAGTGCAGCTCTTTGAGTCCTGCATTAGTTAGAACATGCACTTGACTGTGGAATAGAAGTGAGAATTGACTATGCCCAGCTTATCAGGTTTGAATATATACTGGCTTCTTTCTCTAACTGAGAAAACAGGAATGAAACTATAAGCATGACTATAACTGACTCATCAACTAGAGTAAAATGTTGAATGTAATATTAATAAATATAAATTGAGTACAGATAACTGTTGAAGAACAATACACCAGTAAATTGTAAAAGTTCCTGTGAAAAAGCACTGATTATTTTGTGAGCCTATTTATCACTTCCCAGGCTTCGTCTGTAGATGTCAATGCTTAACGCTACCCTGCAGAGGGCAGCAAAAAGTTGTCCACCGTACTCAGTGTATTTTCATCTCGCACTGAGTTTCATCAGAGTCAGATCCCTGGGCTGGATTTCTGATGTTGATAGCAATTTAGCTCTGTGTTCTGCATAGCCCTGTTGTTCCCCAGTGAGACTGATTCATGGCCCTGATTAGTTTCTTATTTTTTTATTTCACTCTGAAGTTATACTTACTGGACTGAAAAATTTCTCCCATGGTTGAAAAAAGAACATCACTTGACTTCAGGCTTAATATATTTTATTTTTTTTTTTACTATGCTTGTGGGAGATGTCCCATCGTATTTAATAAAGATGAAACTAACAGAATTCTGTGGAAGCAAACCTGCCTTCTTTAGAATTGTTTTAAAAGGGTAACCAAAAAGTCTTTGCAATGTTGATTAGGTTGATTTTTTCTTGCTGTATGGTTCCAAAATTCCATCAGTCCCAAAGTCTTCAAGCCATTTTCTATGCACTCTGTAAATCAAGCTTGTTTTTTCAGCCTGTACTGTTAATTGCAATCAACCTTGTCTATCTGGGCTCTCTTGTTATTTGAGAAGAATTGTCCTGAATGATTGCCTTGCTGAGCTGTTTGTATTTTAAATGATTGTAAACTTAAAAGGCTTGTTTTCAGTTTCTATTCTAGGTTAAAACTGACACCACTCCCACCAGCTTTGGAAAAAATGGTATGAGGATTTTACAGCAGAGATGCATTGCACTCTCTAGGGATATGCTGGCAAATGTAACTTTGTTTGTCTTGGCCCTGCTTGTTAGGGAAGGGGCTTAATGTAAAGCTTGATCTGAATACTCTCAAACTTTAGTGCGATTAGAAAACCAGATGCAGACTTCTCAGAAAGCATCTCCCTGGAAGAATCTGAAACCAAGCTCACGGATTCCAATGTTTCTGCACTACAGAGTGTTTCAAATTCCATTGTGAGGCTTGCACTGAGCCTGTTTTGTTTTGACACAAGCATGTCATTCTAGGCAAGAATACATTGCAATTAAAAACAACATAAGGTAACACATGAGCCAACAATTCAAGCCAAGAGCATCAACCATTCAGCCTGCTCAAACTATTGGAGGGAAGAGAGTTCCATTACAGGACCAAGATCATAAATATTTTACACATACAAGAAACACATTGGCAGTACATAAATCAGTTCAAAAATTTATCAGAAGTGTCAAAGATTTCTCTGTTAAATGCACATACATCTCTAACAAGATTTCCCCCTTCTATACCTACAGTGTAAGATACTATTCAATGGACATAAGGCTCTACTGCAGGTTAATATGCTTGCTGGGTTTGTATTGTGAGGGAGGCTTAGTAGTGTGGCATAATATGGTGATTCTGAAGGAGACCTGGGTACAACTCTGAAGCTGCCCTTGCTTTTCTTATCATTTCCTCATTTTACAGGTAGAGAAAATAATACCAGCCTGTTCGTAAAGTACTTCAAATTCTCCAAGCAAGAAATTTTGTCTAAATTGTGAGGTTTAAAAAAAAAAAACAAAACCAATAGTGTTTTGCATTTTCTTTGAACAGGCCAGCGAAGAAATGAAAACTTGTTTTGGGTGCATCTGTTGTTTCCTTTGAGACCTACAGGGAATGACTTGTAAGAGGAAATAATTGAAGGAAATGTGTTCATATTTCCTGTTGATAAGGTACAGCATTTAATTCATACATCAGATTGAGATAGTGGTTTTTTGCTCTTATATAACCACAAAATCTAGCCCAATTTGTCTTTTAAAGACACTACTGCTTGACTTGTTTAGTCCGATCTTTTAACTAATGTGCTTTTGCTCTTGATCTGAGAAAATGCCTCGACTGTTGAGGGGACTGTGTGAATAATTTCACAGACTAAAGGAAAAATGCTGATGGCAGCAGCTCATCCTGACCATCTGCTGCTTCCATGGACACCAGTGTAAATCCCATTGGAACAAAGGTCATTTTGTGAAGCTAGTGGGTAAGTCTCTGTAGGCACGGGGAAGGAACTTGTGATACTTGCCCTTTGTGGTTCTGTAGACGGAAGCTTGAGTATTAGAGGATAAAATTGTGGTGGAGTTGTTAGTCCTAGGAGTACCAGCTGCTCATAGCATAGCTTCCTAGCTTGGCAGAAGAAACTGTAACCCACTAAAAAAAGCTGCAAAGCACACAACCCTAATAATTAGTTTTAGTGATGGAAACAGCTTCCTTTAAGCATTTGGAATAGATCATCAGCTGGTATAAACTGTTGCAGATCATTACCCAAGCAGAAGCTCTGTCCCTGTATATCCCCCTATGCAATGCCTATGTCATCTCTGAGCTAAAGCTCCCGTTCAGTGTTTCATTAATTCTGTGGATTTCAGTTCTTAATATAATGGCCTTTCTTTACATTCATTGTAACTCTATTGACCTTCACAGAGCAAAAAGCATGATTGTGGCTCAATGCGTATATTTGTTTCTTTGTAGATTATTCTGGTTTGTTTTTTTTTTTCCACATTGAGGATAGCTTATTTCAGGACATGTAGCAGAAATCAGCCTAGGAAGGTCAACTTCTTGTAATTCAGCCAGTCTTGATTCTCTGGCCTGAATTACTTCAGTCAAACCTTTTCTGATCTGCTTACAGCTTCTGCATTTAGACCTGGAAAATCTTTTCATTGTGTGATGCAGGAATTTAAGACTGAGTTGTATGTAAGTTGTATGTATTTGTTTATGAGCCTGAGGTCTCAGTTTATTGCTTTGTTTCCCTCAAAGGGAAATACCAGTTAATTATGCTCAGTCTTTTTTGAGCTATTGGTCCTTATTAAAATTTACATTGAGCAACACATTTTCTGAGACAGAGTATCAGAGAATGCAAAGTCCTCGTGCTGCTTTGCAATTTTAATCAGCGTAGGTATTGCAGACTCTTGTTCTGACATAAAACAAGTTATTTAGTGTTTCCGTTTCTACCTCAGGAACTACTCCAGAACTTTCACATTCTCACTGAGAAGTTCCTTCAGTTGCTTAACACATACTAGAAAATATTTTGTCATTTTTTTAATCATTTGATCACAGATAAAGTAATATCATTTAATCTGTAATCTTTGTCCAGACGCCTTAAAGGTTTGTGAGTAAATGTGCAATATTATAATGTAGTACTGGCTGGCTACAGTTGGCTGGGAATTGTGTAACTTCGTCTCCTGCATTACATGCTCAAATGTTTCTGGGAGAGTAAATAGGTGTGACAGTGTGATTAAACAGGACCTATACTCCACAGCTGAGAGTACAACCTCCTTTTGTGTAACTGGAGTTCAGATAGTAAGGAGAAGTGTTTTAGATGAGCAGGTCTTCACAGTGTTGGTGACAGTACTGTGGTAGAACTGGAATAGCAAAGTCAGAGGAGCAGCTGATACTTCCAACAGAAGTTTGGGCAACAAATTGAAGTAATATATTAGGGGTTGTCTTATTAACTTTTAGGAGGAGTGGTGATAAACTGGAACCTTGTTCAGCACTAGATGCGAATTAATTTCTAGCCTGGGTAGGCAGCCACTGAAAGCCAATGCTGTTTGAAGCCCATTCATATTGAGGTATTTGGCACAAATGAATACTGAGCTGGTGGTGTCTCAGGTGGATTCTCTACAAGGAATTGGGGGCTGAACTGTGTGCCTCCAAAAGCACTCTTTTTGTCAGGAGAGAAGCATGTTATGTGTTTGGTCTGGATTTGATATACCCTTAAGTGGACAATATTAGAGAACTTAGGAATGACATCTGCTCCAAAATAGCATCTTTTGTGAAAATAAAATATCTGTAAGGGAGGATAACTAGGAACGTCTAGATTTTATGCTGTGCAGGGCTGTTAGATTCTTCTGCTTGAAGCCAGGGAGATCTCTGTGGCTCCAGTTGCTGTATTTACTGCATTTTACCAAAATATACTGGGTCTTATATAAAAAAGTCTGATACTGCATTGCGATTGAGAACCCCTCTTAAAACTCCCCTAGGGAAATGGGGAAGGGTGGGGGGGGAGAAATTAATATAGCTGCTATTTTAAACTTTTAATGGACAAGTGTCATAGATAGGGATCACTTTGGTGATGTAGCCTAACCCTCCATCCTCCAGGATACAGCCAAGGAATTCTTGTGGCAGAAGAAATGCTTCTTCCATATTGGTTTAACACATCTTGTAAGCTCTTACTTCGCAGACAAAATAAAGCTATAAATACATGTTTAATAATTAAGGATAAACACATGAGATGATGTACAGAATCGTACCTGGAGTGTTGATGCGCTGGAACAAGCCCTTGTCCCTATGTGCAAGCCTGAGGAAGTCCATGTGGGGGAACAGGTCTGGTACAGGAATCTCAGTTGCTGCATTCTCCTTAGTACAGGAGAAGAACACGTAAGAGAAATTTGCAAATTTTGTTTCAGCTGCGATTAGCTCATTATATCACTAACCAAAGCAGGACAAGTGGTAATCTGAAATGAATGCACAAAGGTGGAGCCTTTAAATAGCCGTAGTGCTAATTCAGCAGCCATCATCATTTTCTTGTCTGCCATCAGTACTGGATTTGCTAGAATACTAGACCCGCCTTGTTCTCAGTGTTACGTTTATCAATGTGGACATTTTGTCAGCATGTAACAGCGTGGCTGTTCGGTATTATAGACTGGGGAACTTGGTAACATCCAGCCTTTGTGATCTGACTGCCTGTAAACAAAAGGGCTAAATTCAGTGTCCTGCTAATGGCCTTAACTGTTCCATAATTGAGACTCCAGGTACTTGGGAAACAACTGCTTTTGCCACACATGCTTTCAAGTTTGGCTTAGTTATTCCTGTGCAGCTTACCTTGGTATTGGATATTGCTAAGGCTTTAATGCTAGCTTCCACCACAGTTCAGTCCTCGAGGCTTGGCAAGAGGATTTTTCTGGTTTCAGGGCTTATCTCTATGGTTTGTGTTTCACTTTCTGCTTGAATTTTCCATTTTGGAAGGATTCTTTTCCCTTTTTGTCTTTTTTGTACCTAGTGGCTGCTTCTGCCTGGGATTAAATTTAGTTTTTGTTCCTAACTGTAGGACTAAGACCCAGCAATGGGTGCTAGCTAAAGAAAAGAAATACCTTCTCTGTTATGGCAGCGTTCACCTTGTGTAACAACTCAAGGACTGTATCAACAGTGAGTATGGAAGGAGGTTGAAATGAGGTAAATATGGGAGAACACAGAGAGAGTCTGCAGTAACTGTGCTCATTTTTACAATTGGAGCGTGCTTCAAGTTTGACTTACTTCCTCTTTAATTGAAGCTTCACCTAACTGAGCTGAGAGCTTTCCCTTCTCCAGTTTAGAGTACCTTGTATCCTTTTTTGCTGTACTTGCTATATTACCTTAGACTTGACACTGATGTGAGCGGGATATTTATTTTTAGCACTTTTTCCCGTGATTAATCCATGCAGGTTCTGTTTGACCATTCAGTGCTATTTTAATGATGTAGGCAACAGCTGTTTTCTCCATGTCTTATCAAATATCCTCCATGTTCTAATAATAACAAAGAAATTTCTTTATTCTTGGCTATTCCAAATTTCCACCCGAGGAATCTCATTGCATCTCTTCATGGGGACTGCAATCTAGGAATAGATACTTGTGGCTAGATAGATTCTTTGCTTTAAAAAAACAAGTATGATTGAGGCTTTAGCATGCATTTTATCTTGATTCTATCATTACATCTAGGATGACTGTTTTGTTGTTTTTTTTTTAACAGCTCGGTAGTTTTAACTGTCTTCTTACTGCTTTGGTAAAATGACAAGTATACCAATGTGCTTTGCCATCAGATGTTGTAGAGATGATTTAATTAGACTAATTTCTGTTTTCATTAACAATTCCATTCTCTGTGTTTTAATGCTACTATTTATGGATTCTTATTTTGTGTATGTGGGTTTCTACATGTTTTCTCTCATCCTTTTTTTGCCTGTTTACTATCACAAAACTGATACTGTAATGATTGTCTAATTTAACAGGAGGTCTCTCTCTAGTAAAATACGGTATCTGCGCCACTGTTAAATGGTATCCCTTTTTTTTTTTTTTTTTTTTTTTCCTGTTGAGCAAGACTGCATGCAATTTAACTTGTCCTTCAAGTGGTCCATAAAGGCCATACTGAATGAGAGGACATGACATATGTGTGTACCAGACCTCTCATCTCCGTGGTCCCACCAAGAAGCAGGGTAGCATGAACTAGTACTCTGCTAGAAAACTAGTACTCTAGGACAAAATCCTATGACTCATGACAGTGTTGGCATACCTTGATAGACCAGAACTGTGATAGTGTGACATATCCCAAATTCCTTCTGACTTCATATTTTCAGTGCTGATATTTTTGACAGTGGATTTCTAAATCATTACACACTTAAGATCTGTCAGAGATGTGTTTTTTAGTAGAGAGTCTGTCGCATTTAAGTGTTGTCATAATTATCATGAGAAAGTTCTGGATTTGTGAAATAGTTGCTTGTCTTCAAGCTTTTTACAGTTTGCAGTACACAACAGAAGAATGGTGTTTATTCTTAGGCATGGAAACTTATTCTACTACCAAAGTGCTTCATCAAACTCGCTAGAAATAAATAGCAAGTTTTTTCTTGCTTAGCAGTCTTATCTTCAGCAGTGAATTTCAGAATGCCTTTTGCAGGTGGATTTCATTCTGATATAACACTCTACCATAGCTCAGGGCCAGCTTTATTCATTAATCTTCTATTCATACAGCTACGTACTTTTAAAATAACTTGGATATTGAACAGAATTTGGAAGACAAAGTGTTTCAGCTACTCTTAACAACTTGCAAGTTAGTCACCACAGAACATTGCCTGTTCTGTCTTCTAAAAAAATGAATATTTGCAAACACTTCACTTGGTTAAAAAAAAAAAAAAAGTTGTCAAGGACAGTAACAGCAGAAGTAGAAACCACTTAGCAAATTTTCTTTGTCAAGGATGATATGAAAATTGTATTTGGAAGGTAGCTATGTTGTGAAGTGCTTCAGAGGCCACTGCTAGTAAACATGAATAGCTTCATGTACTGAAAAGCATGGGTCTGCTGGAAAAAACTGGCTTGAATGCCAGTCTGTGATTTGCCACATTAAATATCTATTAAAATTTATAATAAACATTACAATGTTGCTATGGTTACCAAAGCTTCCTTAGTTCCAGGACTGCAGTGCATTTCACTTCAAAGAAGAATCCCTTTTTTCCCATTCTTTCAGTATAATCAAATAGAACTTTCAAAAGGGCTTTTAATTTGCGTGCATTAGTTCCACGAGGAGTCAGAAGAGCGAGAAATATAGCTGTTCCCAAAACACACACTTTTATTTCACAATATCTTTGAATTAAATCTCATTAAATCATATTCTTCAGTTCTGTACTGTAGGGCAGAGGTGACCATCCCTTGACTGGGAGAACAAGTATGACTCAGCAACCCACTGAATGTGGGTAAAGCTCTAACATACTACTGTGTGTCTCGTGTGTGTGTTATTAAGAGAATGCATAGATGCACATTTGTGTTTATATGCGTGGCTTATACTTGTTCTTGAAACTGGTCTTGCACTTCTGAATATTCCTGCTGTAAAGTACACCTTGACTAGTAAATGGAAAGGTTAAGGAGGAATGACTTTTATGGTTAAGATATGCCATTATTATTCCACTAGGCCTCATTTCCTCTGAAGCGACAGGTGCTGCCACCATTGTCGTCATGGCCGATTGCTGCACAATGTTCGTGAGTCCGTTGGAAAGTATAACCTGTTACTTGTAATGTGAAGGGATGGACATAAGCTCCATGGTGAGATCCTGTTAGACAGTTCCTATGCAGCTTTCCTCACTGACCTCAATAAATGATATTAGCAAGGTTTTAAAAATAATACAGAGTGAAGCAGAGGAAATACTGGAACAGGTTGCCCAGGGAAGTTGTGGATGTCCCATCCCTGGAAGTGTTCAAGGCCAGGCTGGATGAGGCTTTGAGCAACTTGGTCGAGTGGAAGGTGTCCCTGCCCACAGTGGGAGGGTTGGAACTGGGTGATCTTTAAGGTCCCTTCCAACCCAAACCATTCTATGATACTATGAAATAAAACCAAAAGATTTTCTGTCATCCTGGCATCTGGCCTGCACCAACAGCACATCTGCCCAGCAAAGGTCGAAGATCAAGTGCTTCTGACACTGCTTACTTTTGTCAGGGATTGTTCCCTTTATACTGAGCACAAAAGAGTGTGTGTTTAGGCATTTCCCATTGTGTCCTCTAGGGTTATTATGGAAAGATGACTCTTGTGGCCATACACTTTCTGCATATTATCAAATCTTTTTTATCCAACGTGGAGCTTCTGCTTATGGTTTAAAGCTATTTTTAACAGGTACATTTGTGTCTGTGTAAATAACTAATGGAGGGAAAGTATTTGCTGAATTCTGTTTGCTTTAGAGCTGCAAAGCTTTGTCCTTCAGGAAAACAGTCTGACAGGATATGTGAAAACGTTCAGTTGTTAATTGTGAGTGTAGACATCTGGCCAAGCCATGGCATTCCTGGTGACATGATTCCTTATTCCCTTCCTCACCATCCTGTCTGATCTGGGCTAGGCTGGTGCAGCTGGAGGGGTGTGCAATGATGCCTTTCAGCCTGCTGCATCCACAGAGGAGGAGGGTGTCAATCTTTAAGGTACCACTCATGGCCAGATTCATCACTGATTTATGCGGGCTCTAGGAGTGCCTGAAGGCTTTTTTAAGTGAAGATGAAAAACAAGTGATGAAGTAATATTGACTATGACTTTTGTTGCAGCTTGGATATGTATATAAAATCTCCTACCCCTTATATGAAACTACTTGTTTGTTTCAGATGAAATACATAGATGGTTACTACCAGCTTTCCTGAGGTTTATGAGGAGTTGAATGGAAGATGATTCTTTTAAGCCTTTGATATCCTTAGGTTCACCTGCTCTGTAAGCACTTCACATGCTCTTGAGTTGGAGTAAGAAAAATCCATATAATTTTGTACACAGAGAAGAAGGGGATTAAAATTTGAAATTGCCTCGGTATCTATGTCTTCTTTTTCATATTAAAGAGGGAACTGGTTATTTAAATCCTACAGTTTTGAAAATAACTGAAAGCCCTCACAGATCTGCAACATGCAATCAAGATAGTTCTTTGTGAAAACAAATTATTCTTGAATGCACCTTTACAAGTGCATACTTGGGTACATTCAGGGCATATTTCTGAAAGAGCTTGTTTTCCAATATCAGTGTGTTTCAAAGCTCATTTTTCTGGCACTTTTGAATCTGCTGCCTGAACATATTCTGAGGATTAGAAACATCATGTAGTTTGAATAAATAAAACCACCAAATTGCCTGGGGTGCATCTGTGTCCCCTTGCTGTTCAGGCTGGCTGTTTCTCTGCCATCAGCCTGACAATTTCAGTCAAGTTTTTAATGGACTTCTGGGGCTTCCCTAGTTTCTGTTCAAGCAGAGTCTGGCACCAGTCTTCCCAAGTCCATAGCAATGGAAAGCTTTTTTTAGCTTCTGATTGTACAGAGATTTAATGACAACTAGGAAAGGAACTGGTCAGATGAGTGCTAAAATAGCAGGAAAGGGCTGTCTTTAGAAAAAGTTCATAACCTGCATTTTGTTTTGTCAAATTAGGAAGTGCAAAGTATAGAGCAACCATAGATGAGACTTCTCTGTAATCCTTTCCAGATTTTGACAGATTGACAGTTTTAATTAAGAGCATTTTGTTTAATTCCTTTTGCCTTTACACCTGAGAGTGTTCATAGACCTATGCAGGTTTAGACTGCAATCCCGCGGGGGTTTTTTGAAATATAATTGTTGGTCATTAAAAAAAAAATGAAGTAAATACTATGAAGGTTTTTAATTTTCATTCCTGTTCAGGAAGTTTCCAAATCACCTCTTATGCTTACATAAGTTATTTTCAACAGTTTCTTGTATTTCAAAACCTTATTATTATAAAGGAAGAGTGTACCATAAAACCGTAACAGTTCCCACTTTGCAATAATTATGGGCTAATGATCTCTTCCATTCTAAGTAAAAGAAGCCATTGTGATTGCCTCTCAATGTTAGATTTTTAACAGCAGCTGTTGTAACAGTGGTACAGGTTGAAGTACTGTGATCTATATGGAATAGATGCTGGGTTTTTATAGTGAGAAAGGTATTCAGTATCTTTCTCTGTATCCTTCAAGGAGTTTATTCCTCCATACAGTAGGTGGAGACAAAGACCTAATGAATTTTACGATGTCTCGGCCTGATTTTATTAGCTATGCTAGGTCTCTCCTGATTTTTTTGTATTATTGAATTCCTTTATAAAAATAACAAATATCAAACAATTTTGTTCCAAAGGCTGTTAATTTATGTTTACACTAAGTGGCATCATTCTTTTCCTGGCTACTGTTGATAAATTTATTATTTCAAATATAAGGTCTGATTTGGAGATTGAGGAGGTATCTGTGAAACCTTTCTGTGCGAGTTCAGATCTGTCTTAGGCCCAAAAATTCAGAGGTCAAAGCACGCCCAGGATTGACTTCAAGCTTGAATGTATCTAGAAATTCCCAGTCTCTGTGCGGATGGGAAGATTGAGGTGTGGTCTGCCTCTGTTTATAAAGTGAGTTTGTATGTGTACGTATGTTTATATAAATCCTGTGTATGTTCACAGGTGTTTGTGTGCTTACAGCATGTTTGGCAGCACACAGAATATGGCGTCAGCATCCTGCCTCTGCCTAAATTTAACTGAACTCTTACAATGTAATTTGGAGTAGTGAGAACAAATGGGGTGTAATACGTAAAGTGGGAGAGATGGTTTTATTAGCTTTTCAGAAGGAAAATGGAGCTCACAGGTTTCTCTGATCCACTGGTTGACTGTTACAAGTAAGAAATAATCTGTAGATATGTCTTTGTTTTAATCTCCTTAATATCATTTACACTGAGCTGCTAGATGCTTCTTTAATAGAGGAAGTCTCTCTGCCATGTGCATCATACCACATGTACTGAAGTTGATTGAACTAGTCATGCCAGACATGGATTTCCAGATGTGTAGCAGTGCAGGGTATGTTTCTCCTGTTCTGTTTGATGCGAAGCAGGTTGCCTTAGGAGAGGAGGCTTTGTCACATCTGTCCCTCAAGCTCAGCTAGGGTTACAAATTGACATTAACCTGTGATTTCAGCAGATCATGGAAGGAGTCCCTTGTTCATTGATCTCAGACTGGTCCGTTGAAAGTTTGTGCTTCTTAAGAAACGGAGAGTTTAGCTAGAGGGTGTCGTGGTTTAACCCCAGCCAGCAACTCAGCACAACGCAGCCGCTCACTCGCTCCCCCCCCGCCCCCCAGTGGGATGGGGGAGAGAATCGGAAAAAAATAAAGTAAAGCTCGTGGGTTGAGATAAGAACAGTTTAATAGAACA